>APFE030905190.1:198176-351606 GCA_000404065.3 Pinus taeda
GCAAGAACAAGAGGTATTTGGTAGGAGTGAAAGCCTGCCCCTTACTAATCACCAACATGTTATTCTAGTTGGGGTGGTTTTCCTTGAATACGTGTGATGAGTTCTTTGTTAGCAACTAGAGATGGCTATCCTCACTTGTGGTGGTTTTCCTTCAATAACGATGATGAGTTAGCATTTATTCTCTACTAGGAGCTACAGATGGCTATACTAGCATTGACAACTGAGTTATGAGTTATGATAAGTTTTCCACTTGTGGGGAGAAATTTTTTTATATTATGTAAATTAATATATTTTGTCATATAAATATAATTAATAAGATGATGATGATGATGATGGTGGTGGTTAACTTCAATTGAGACCAAACTTTGGTCTCTTGGACCTAAAGAAACACATTATTTAGTTTGATTTAAGATTTTATTCCTATGCTCAAAAATCTTGGAGATAAGCCTTCTAAGCTCACTATAATTTTGACATCGTAAAAGACTAGGAAGGTCAGTGTTGCAACAGAGAATATGAAACTGAGATCTAATGTGGTTGTACAAGGGGGACTCTAATAGGAAGTGATTTTCATCCTCGATGTCCGTATTCTCATAGAGATGGGAGAACCTTTCCATCAATGGTGTTTTAGGAACTGCCCAACGACCCGTTTTACTATGGAGCTCATGAGAGTTCGTTCTAATCTTAGATATATTAATTTTCTTTTTTGAGCTAGTTAAAATAGAGAGATACTTTTGATCTTCTATGGTGGGGTTGATGACCTCATTATAATATCTTAATTTTCTTTTAGCTGCTAAATCTTTCTCACACCGCATTTCCTCTTTGAATTTAGAAGTAACAATATTTTTAATGCTATTAATGTTTTTCAATGCAACATTCTCGTCGATCTCCCAATGGTTTAACTAGGACCTGGTGTCTTTATACTAGCCTTGCTTGAGCCTTAGGTGTTTTTTGCTGGAATTTAAAGCTAGCTTAGGAAGTCTATGATCTCCTATGTTATTGAGTTTATGCTTGTACAACAGAAGCCTAGTCATAGCTAGGCTCTCGATAGGGGAAAGATCCACTTCTATAAGGAGAATAGGATAGGGTGTGTTGCTTTTAATTTTGAGGTTATACATTATAAGATGCTTTTGTATTTAATCAATCTTTCTCCAAGATTCTCTAGAGATGCTACAACCCCAAACCTCACATCCATAAAAGATAACCGGAGTGACTAAAGTTTCAAAGAGGAATTTCTTTCTATCCCACATTACGAGGTTTTTTGTTTTACAATTATTTTCATGACCAAAATAAGCTTTCTACCCTGCATGAATCCTTTTCTCAATGCTATAGTTCCAGTTGAGATTGTGATGAATATCAATTCCTAGATACTTGTAGGAAGACACTTCCTCCAAGTTACTATTGTCATACATAAATTTAGCGTAAGTGTCTTTCTTGGATTTGATAATCATAACTTTTGTTTTGTCAGTATTAATAATCATACCCATGGTAGAGCAGAAATCCTTAAGAAGTCTAAGTTGCTTATCAAGATCAGATGGGCACCTTGCGAGAAGAACGATATCGTCAACATAGAGAAGAAGGATGATGACTATCCTAGCTAAGATCGTGCCAACACATCCTGCTTCCTCTAAACAACCTTTTAGCTTGTCGATGTAAATTCCAAATCGGGTAGGGGAGAGGGGGCAACCTTGTTTAACTCCAATATTACACTTCACTAAGTTATGATAGGTTTTCCGACTCGTGGATAACAACCTTCTAGCTTGTCGATGTGAATGCCAAATATGGTAGGGGAGAGGGGACAACCTTGTTTAACTCCAATATTACACTTCATTGAATTATGATAGGTTTTCTGACGTGTGGATTTTTTTTTTAATATATAACAAAATAAATCTAAAGAATAACTAAGAATATATAAATATTAAAATTAATTATTCTTAATAATAATTTAGCGGTTTATTACGTTTGTATTAAAGGTATGTAAAAAAATAGATTTTAAATTTTTTGATTTGAAAGCTCCATCTTGTTTTTTCTAGATTAATCACATCATTAATTTTTTGTTCGCCTTTCTAACCAAGTGCTATGGTTTGTCCTCACCACAAAGTTAAAAAAAATTTCATGTATCTAAGGTTTAAATAATCAAGCTGCATAATGTTCAAAATATAAATTTTAGAGAAAGTAAAAAATTTTAATAAGACCTTTAGTATTTATTCAAAATTTAAGATTATATTTTAAAATTAGTGGTATAAAATATTTGTATATTATTACTCAAAAATAAAATAATTATATAATATATTTATATTTTATAATAAATAATATTTAATGACTATATTAGTTATTGGATTAGAAGCGGATTGTTATAGTATTAAAATGATATTTAAAAACTAGTGAAGAAAATAAACAAAAGAAATAAAATAGTAAATAAAAAACGAAAATAAGCAAAACATAATATGGAAAAGCAAAAGAATATTTGATTAACATTAAAAACAATATTTCTAATAAAAAAAATTATTATTATTCTTTATTAAATATTTATGCATTATAATAAGTTTTAGAATGAGAAATATAAGCAAACTTTAGTTAAAAAATCATTTATAACATATATTATATATATTTTATTTGTATGGTTATTATTAATATTATATTATTATGTATTTATATATTATTATATTAAAAATATATTTGTTATTATTTATAGTTTATACTATGTTAAAATATATAGTAATATATGATAATGATGGTGATTAACATCTACTAAGACTAACGGGTCTATCTTAAGAAAGTAAGAAATTAATTGCAACTCTTTAAAATTTTATTTCTACGATAAAAAAGAAGAAGAAAAGAAGCGCTCCAAAATCACTATAGTTAGGCTGACTTAACAAGTCAAGAAGATTGGAAGTGTTGCAAATGTTTTGGAAATAAGAACGGATGTGAGCAAGAGTCAGGAAATATAAGAGAAAGTACTTTTCATCTTCTACCTTCTTAATATCACAAAGGTGACAGATTCTTTCGTCCTAAGGAGTTTTGAGAATAGACCATCACCTGGTTTCACTTCAAAGCTCATGAGAATTGGTTCTTATCCTTGCAATGTTCATTTTTTCTTAGTACTGGTCAAAACAGAGAGATAATTCTCGTTAGCAAGGGTGGGGTTGATCACCTCCTTATAATACCTTAGCTTCCTTTTTCCCTCTAGCTCCTTATCATTCCACAATTTATCCTTAAATTTGGAGGTAATAGTTTTGATTATACTATCCTTATTCCCCAGGATGATCTCCTCCTTTATCCCCTAGTGGTTGAGCCAAGACTGGGCATCCTTATGCCACCCATGCTTGAGGTAGAGGTGGGGATTTTGGCTAGTGTTAGAAGTAATTTTTGGAATCTTATTGGTTTCCATGTTATAAAGATTCTTATAATACATCAAATACCTAAACATAGCCATGCTTTTGATGGGGGAAAAGCCAACTTCGATCAAGAGGATAGGACATGGAATATTTCCTTTAATCTTGAGGTTGTAGGTTATAAATTGCTTTTGAATCATATCGATCTTTCACCATGACTCTTTGGATGTACTGCAACCCTAAACCTCACATCCATATAAAATAATAGGGATGACACGAGTATTAAAGAGGAACTTTTTTTTACTCCAAATCCAAAGATGAGCTGACTTACAATTGTTTTCAAGCTCATAATAATATTTCGAGTCTCCAATAATCCTTTTTCCAAAACTATAATTCTAGTTGAGTTGATGATGGATGTCAATACCTACATATTTGTATGAAGAAACCTGCTCCAAGTAATTGTTATCATAGACGAAATTACCATGGTTGATCATTTTGGATTTAATTATCAAGACTTTAGTCTTGTCGATATTAATTATCGTATCCATCTTGGAGCTGTAATCATGAAGAGTCTTAAGCTACTTGTCAAGGCCATTATGGCTTCTGGATAGAAGAATGATATCGTTGGCATAAAGGAGAAGAGTAATGACCATACCAGCAAGCTCGAGGTTGTTGCAACTCGCAGTTTCCAAACACTCTATACATAATATAATGTAGAATCATATATACTAATAAATGAATATAGCTATGTATTATGGTATGTATACATAGATATTTTTATTTTTATTTTAAACTTTTAAGGGGTTAAGAGGGATCAAATTTCTCTGTGTGAAAACTTCTTGACGAGTGCAAAATTTGAGAAAATGTTTACACTTAGAGAAATTTGTTCTCTCTCATCACTTGATAGTTCTAGGGTTAACATGATTCTATGCTGTGGATATGATTTATGATAATGTATTAAGATTGACACATATATGGGCGTATGAAAATAGTATGCAAACTATATGAAAATGGTTGTAGATATCAAATTAGTTTATATTAATAATAGTTTAATACAATCATGAAGGTGAACTTAAAGCAAAAATTCTTATATGTTTTATTGATTTAAAAATATTTTTTAAATATTTTTTCATAGTCAAATGTCATCACTTTCTTAATGCAATGTTTAACAAACAATTTTGAACGTTTTTTTAAGATCAAATCAAGATATATTAAGACACATAATTTTTTAATGTAATGTACTTATGCTATGAGTATAACAAATTTGAAATAGTTTATATCCTTTTGGTACACTAAATTTAGTTAAATTGATAACCATTTATGTTTTTAATACTAGGATGGTATAATGGTCTTTGCAATAACATATTAGAGGGACTCAAAGCTCCAATTCTCTTATGATGTGAGAATATTTCAAACCGAAATATTCATGGATTTCTCTACATCAACAAATTATATATATATATTATATTAATATATTATATATATAATAAAAATATATAATAATATATAATTAAATATAAATATATATATATATATCTTGGAATTACAAGAAAATACTCAATGGATTGATGATGATGATGATGCAAACAATATTAACACTAAAATAGTCTATCAGATCTTAAGAAGATAAGAGATTACAATGATGATGCTGATGATGATGATGATGATGCAATAACATTAACACTAAAACAGTTTATCAAACCTTAAGAAGATAAGAGATTACTCCAAATTCTTTAGTATTTTATTTCTATATGTGAAAATCATTAAGAGAATCATTCTAAGATCACCATAGCTTTGCTAAATTAAAAATTCAAGAAGGTTGGTAGTGTGAAAAGTATTTTAAAAGTTAGATTTAATGTCGATATAAGATTTACAGTCTAAGAGAATGTGCTTCTCATCTTCAATATTCTTAGTGTGACACACTTTTTATCCCATATTGTTTTTTCAATAGACCAAGGTCCAATTTCATTATGAAGCTTATGGGAATTTCTTCTTATTTTAACAATGCTTATTTTCTTTTTTTTACTAGTGAATATGGGGCGATATTTTTCATTTTCAAGATTTGGGGTAACCACCTTCTCTAACTCCTTATTACCCTAGAATTTATGCTTAAATTTTTAAGTAATAATAATTTTAATATTAATCCTTATTTTACAAAATATCTTTCCCTTTACCCCCCAATGGTCTAGCCATGACTGGGCATCCTTATGTCATCCTCGCTTAAGTTGAAGGTGGTGCTTTGGCTAGAGTTAGAAGCAATTTCAAGAAATTTTTTATCTTCCATGTTGTTTAAATTCTTCTTGTACATAAGATACCTAGTAATAGCCATGATTTCTTAGGGAAAATACCTTCTTCAGTGAGGATTATAGGATAAGGTATCTTCTCTTTCATATTGAGATTGTAAGTTATAAACTATTTTTGGATGTATTCTATCTTCCTCCATGAATTTGTGGAGATATTACGACCCCAAAATTCACATCCACATAAGTTAACAAGAGTGATGAGATCCTCATAAAGGCGTTTTCTTTTTGTTTTTGTTTTTAATCCCATATCTAAATATATACTAATTTACAATAATTTTCAAGCCCATAATACGATTTCCATCCTCCATTTATCCTTTTCTTATTGCTATAATTATAGTTGAGCTTGTGATGGATATTGATTCCAAGATATTTGTAAGAGAGAACTTTTTCAAAGTTATTTTTGTCATATATGAAAGTATCATATGTGATATCTATGGAAATAATTATCATTAATTTTGTTTTGTCGATGTTAACAGTCATGCCCATGTTGGAACATAAATCCTATAAGATGTTTAGTTGCTTGCCAAGTTCATAACGACTCCTTGCCAAAAGAAAAATATCATCAACATAAAGGATAATAGTTCTGACTATACTAGTGAGCATGGGGTCAACACAACTTGCATCTTCTAAACACCCCTCTCGCTCATCAATGTATATGGCAAAAATGTTAGGGGACAAGGGACACTCTCACTTAACTTTGATACTGCAATTAATTTCCTTAGACCAGGCCTTGGTGGTTATAAACTTGGTAATATCATTCTCATACAATCTTGTTATGAAAACCCTCAACTTGAGAGGAACCATTATCTCTTCCACCCTCTTCCATAGGTTTGTCATGGGAACAATGTCAAAATAATTTTTAAAATCAATGAAATAACATAAGAGATCATTTTTTTATTGTGACACTCCACAATGATCTTAAGAGTAACAAGGTGGTTCATAGTTCAATGATATCTTCTAATCCCATCGTAGTATTTAGAATTTTTATCATGGATTTATAGCGATAGGCTAATATTCTTTTCCAAAATAAGTTTATACATCTTATCTAAATTGTGACTAATCATAATGGTCCTATAATTAGGGGATTGTTTTTATAACCACTTTTAAAAATAGGTACAATGATTCTCTACATCTCAAGCTGAG
This sequence comes from Pinus taeda, assembly GCA_000404065.3. Classification (NCBI taxonomy): domain Eukaryota; kingdom Viridiplantae; phylum Streptophyta; class Pinopsida; order Pinales; family Pinaceae; genus Pinus; species Pinus taeda. The sequence continues at coordinate 204,955 of APFE030905190.1, forward strand.
GGATGCCTTGCTTCACTACAAAATTTAATAGCTTGTACATGTCAGAGATGAGGATAGCCCCTGCTATTTTGAAAATGTCATCTTAGTAGCCTTCAATGTGTAATAGTATATGATTATAAACATTATAATAATTTCATAGCTTTGTAACAATATTCGATGTACCAAAAAAAATAGTCTAAATTCGAATTGTGTTTTGAAGTGCCACTGGAAATTATGCTAGTTGATATCTTTGATAAATTCCATGAGTTCACCTTAGTTCCTCTATCACGTTAATTCTCTCAATTCATTATGTTATGTGTGTTTCTATGTGTTTTTGAGTTCCTATGTATATATTTTTAATTACACTAATCGACATATCTATTTTGGAATAAGGCTTCAAGGATTTTAATCCAATTATCATAATTATTAAGTAGATGGTATGGATTTAACCTCCATGTAGATCAAAGGTTGAAATTTATTTCCAAAGTATTTATGTCCTTTCTTTCCTATTAATCAAATTGATTAATTAAAAACAAATAATGTCATATGAACAAGCTTCATATGAAATGAACTATATTTTTATGCATGTGTTATTCATAAGCCATGTTATTAGCCCATGATATTGTAACAAAGCCTATTTATAAACTAAGAATCTCCATAATTAAGTAGGTGTGATTCTTCATGGTTAAGAATTTTGTTACATGTTTTCTTAAATGTATATATGTTTAACTCATATATTAATTCCTTATATTAATAATATTAATAATAATTTAGTTTATTTTTATGATTTTCTTGAATCTTGGCAGTGTGAGACCCTTGCATGAAATAAGTTGTTGTTTTTGTTTTTGTTTGTTTGTTTTTTTGTTTGCTTGTTTGTTTTTTTTGTTTTTGTTTGTTTGTTTTGTTTGTTTTTTTGTTTGTTTGTTTGTTTTTTTTAATCATGGATTAATTATTATTGACATTTACCAACCATTTAATTTATAGGGTTGTGCTAGTTTTTTTAATGTAACTTAGCTAACCAATAAAGATCTAAATTTACTCTAAAGGATTTCATTATTTTTAATGTAATATTATCTTACCCAGGGAGGCCACCAATAGCCAAGTAGAGCCTTATTCCCTATTTCAAGGGTTTATCCAATCCATTCTATTCAATCTCTATAATATGATCATAATAGGGCACTCTAATATTAGATTTATTTCAAGGGTTGCTCCAATCCATCTCACTCAATCTCTATAATATGATCATAATAGGGGACTCCAAGATCATATTTCAACACCTTCATCTTGTTTCTCCTCTAGTATATATGTTAAGCTCAACATCCTATTTTAAAGGATTTGATCCCATTTGAAAATTTTGAATGTGTTTATAGTGGTCCATGTTTTGTAACATACAACTCTATACTAGACCAATTAGCAAACAAGGAAACATCTTCAAAATTGGAACCTTAATTGTGAATCAAAGGGTGAGTCACCTTCCAATTACATAATATCATGACACGCAGACATGAGTGTTAGAGTTGGAAAGCTATCCAAGGTATGTTTCTTCAAGCTCATTACTCTCCCTATTGGCTCACTAAGTTGTCTTTTTACAGGCATTCTTAATCCCTACATTAGTTGTCAACCTGAGGTAATTCTTTCTATCTCAAGAGTGTCAACACAATATGTGTAGTGAAGCTAGAGGTTATCTAATAATGAATCGTTGCAATCACTAAAGGATAATTCTTCAATTCAATTCACACAACTCTGAAAAGAACTATCTATGAAAGAAATACTCTCAACGCACTCTACAATTCTATGCAACTCGTTCTGAAATCAATTAAAACTGAATGCAAATAAGAATTACAATTTGGATCGTTCAAATAGTCTTAAGACTAATCACACTTAACCAAGTAAAGGAACTATGACTATCGAACAACACTATTAATCTATAACAACCCAAATCAATCTGCATTACTAAATTCAACAACAATAGTAAGTGAACAATATTCAGTAATTGAACAACAAATAGCAGTAAAGGATTCTTAAGTGTTAAATGTTTTATATTGCAATATGTAGAAGTTAATCAGTCTTGTCTTTCAAGATCTATGATAACATCTATTCAAATGAACAACAATTCAACATGCATTCACTCATTCTAATCAAAGTGCTACTTAATTATATCTCACATCTTCACTCTGAATCTATTTGAACAACAGTATAAATAAATATCACAAATCTTCATGATAAATGAAATAACTGAACATTAAATCAATTGTAAATACTGAATATAAAACTATAACACAAAGGAGTAGTGGAACTTCTTGTGACTGGGCCTAGAGTCGCCAGAAGCCTTTGCTTAGTAAAAATGCAGAATACAAAGATGTATCAAACACAACCTTCTTTCATTAACTTCAAGTAACAGCTGATAGAGTCACTGAGTTAACATCGTTTATGTTTCAAAAAGAATAATTAAAAATTAAAAGTCTAAACTGTATCTAATTGCCTTTCGACCCTATATATAACACAAAATCGAAACTTAGATAAAAGCGAATCCTTAGGATCAGGAGATCCTGAGGATCTTGCAATATAAAATTTGATCATATGATAAAATATGAATGTTTGAATTGATCTTCCACTTCCTTGTCTACCCCAAACACCATGGCTTTTCCGTTTTATGGCCTCGTGTTGTTTTTCCAACTGGACATCTTTTTCCCAATCGCATCTCTCCATACAACGAAAGCAAATAATCAGTTTTCCTACTAGATTTACCTATTCTATCACCAAATAGTTTCATGCAACTTTAGCTGATATTTTCCTCATTTTAATCTATAGATGGAGATAATCGTATAAGGATGAATGATAAATGAAGCATTTTATGAAGATAAATCATACCTTTTTCCTGTCCCAACATACTCCCCAACTTACCTTGTTGCACCTCATCGTGCAAGCGTACATTTCAGATGCAAACTGAGTGAGGGAATAAGTAGGATATACTTCCTTGTAATTCCTAAAACCATTCTTTTGCTTAAGGACAGTGAAATCCTGGGTTACCTCATGATCCTTTAAGTTATAATCACTACAGTATTAATTAGGAGGGTACCATATGATTGGGGTTTTGTAGCGGAATCCTATCCAATCTCGCCCCATTGTTAAAATCATATTGCTATATTTATAAAAATGGGAAGAGGCAGCTTGGAAGTTTTGATATCTGAATGGCTCTTGGCCCCTCACAGTGTTACTAGAAACTTCCCACCTTTACCTTGATGCAGCCAAGGCTTCTTCTTTAATGTCCTTGAAGTATTCCTTTCTGGCCTCAATGATATTAGTTGGAGTGGCCCCAATTTACCTATGTGTTGTGCATTCCAAACAACCCCCCATTTCATATTTATTTTTATTTACAAAAACATTAAAATATGAAATGGGTCCCTCTTAAAATAAAGATGATGTCAATAACTCTTACTTTGTAAAAGTCCAATAAATCCAAGAAAAGAATTATCTCTTTATAACATTGGAAATAAAACAAATATGTATGCGCTAAGCAATCAAAAGGCTCCCCTCGACCCGATAAAGCTATTGGCGATATCGGTGATCGGCAATTCTCATGTGTACCACTATCGCACCTATCGATAAAGCCCCGACCCGATAAAGCTATCGGCGATATCGGTGATCGGCAAACCCCTTCGTATACCAAGCATTGCTCATAGACTTTTCCCCGACCCGATATCGGAAATCGGCGATCGGTGGTTTTCCCTGTTGAATCATCAATGCACATAGGCCTTTCCCCGATCCGATATTAGCGATCGGCGATCGGCAGCACTTAAAGCATTGTTAAAACTACCCTCGCGCTCCTGCCCGATCCGATTATATAAGGCACAGTTCTCAACGAAAAAACCGTTAAAGTGATTGGAAAGCCTGAGTTAATGACAATTAAGACATAATCATTCCCGCTCGGCCGCCAATACGTCCATTGCATGATTTAAAAGGATCTTTCGAAAAATATTGCACTAATGAGCATTTATAAGGTGGCAGGTCCTATACAGTCTCTTAAATGAATCCATCCCCTCAGATCTGCCTATAGATCGTATCCGCGGTGTTTTAATAAAACAAATTATATCAACATTCTTCTTTATATTTTACTATCAGTTGTGAGTTTCATTGTTATCTCAGTATTACGCCAAAACCACCTCTCTGTGCAGAATACAGATTTTGCAAGCAATTCAGGCATAATGGGAAAAAAGCAGAAGAAGGTTGCAGGCGTTATTGATCCACTAGTCGCGCCACAACTAATAGTGAACAGCAAGAAGGGTTTGATATCAGATACAACGTGCGCGGGCCTTGCCAGAACAACTTGGCAAGGGACTTATGATTTGCTAGAAGCCGAAAAACCTGAGCAGGTGATTGAAGAAACTACTGCAGATTCTATCAAAAAATCAGACTGTACTCTCAAGGACTTGGCCGACTCCTTCCTACATAGGATAGCGGCAAGAGAGCAAATGCTTCCATACAACGATGTTATCAAGTGGGCAATTTAAGAAATTCCTATCACAGACAGAACTTTCGTCGCAAACGATGGAAGGATTTTTGGGTCCTTCAACCCAGAGGATTTCAGGCAAATGTATCATTTGCCTATGCTAGCGAAAGTTTACAATAGCGCATTTCTGGAGAAATTCGCAAGTGAGAATGAAATTGAGTCTGAACCTATCAAAGATTGGAGGCAGAATCCAAGTAAGCACAAGCATGAATCTTCTGGTAAGTACTCAGTCGACTCCTTGTGTTCACCTTATTGCTATGCCGCTATAATGATGTGTAGATTATGGGGTCTTCATGATTCAGCCATTTTTACTATCGAAATGGTTCCCCTCATAGAAGCGGCAGTCAACAGTTGGATTATGGATTGGGCCACTATCCTTTCGGATAAGCTTGCCCTTGCTATTAGAGAATATAGGAATCAAACCAGAGTCAGTGAGAGGATAATCCCTCCATTTTATTACAGTGCTTATATTCTGGATACCTTGTGTTTTAATTCCGAATTCCCCATTCTCGGTTGGAGGTGGACCGCACAGGACCCCTCCCCCATCCATATTTACCATCGTAAGATGTGGAAGTCATCTTATAAGAATCACTTGTATCATATCTGTAACGGTTTCATGATTCCTATCTATTATGCCATTTTTAATAAGCCCATTCCAAGGATCTCCTACTTAGCCTCTTTTGACCTGCCATCAGTGGGTAGTTGGTTTGGAGAAGAATATTTTACGTATGTTAGGGTTTATGGCAGTCAAGCCAATCCCCATGTCCTTCCCTTGTATTTTCCTGACAAATTACTGGCCCGAGAAATTGCCTACCAACTTTCAGCCAAAAGTACTACACAGACCCTTAGGCTAAGGCAAAAAAAGGGCTGGCCAACTTTTCCTTTCAAATGTGGAGTCTTTACCTTGCATGATTTGAAACATGTAGAAAAAGAAGCCATGAAAATTCAAGCCCTAAACCTTCCTATAATCCCAAACAGAGCATATGACCCGAAAAAATATGCATACGCCGCTCTAGAACATGCCAAATTATCAACATTTGAGCATAAAGAGGATATTTTTGATGATATTTTTGTCTCAGCAGAATCAATTGGTCATGCTAAAGAGCTTGCTAGAACAAGGTATAATGACGTAGGGTTATCTGAGTTCAATAAGCTCAGGGAGCAGAGATTGCAAACTCTGCCCCTAGACTTAATAATGCCAACCCAAGCGGCGTCTTCAAGCGAGCCTGGCAAGCAACGACAGAAAGAACCCCCTGCTACACTGAAAACCAAAGCCAATGAGCAGGAGGAACAACAGAAGAAAGAGCAGGCAGAACGTTTAGCGAAAGAAAAAGGAGAACTCTTAAAAAGAGAACAAGCAGAACGCTTAAGAAAGGAAGAGGAAGATAGATTGAGAAAGGAGCAGGAAGACAACCAGCGAAAGAAACAGGCAGAGATCCAGCAGAAGGAACATGAACGGAAAGAGAAGGAGAAACAAGAACAACTGCTAAAGGAGTCCCAGTCCAAGCAAAATACCACCGATACTAATAAGGGTGCTGTCACAGACCCCGAGCTGCAAAAGGAATGGCAGCATTTTAGTACCATTATCGGTGGAGGTAAGGATTCACAGAATACCGAGACTCCTAAGAGCAGCGGCATACAAAAGGAAGGCTCATCCCAGGCTTTGAGCACAACCACCTGCCCACCCAAAGTTATGAACGTAGAAGTAATTCCAAAAGGTCCTAGCGACCAAATCACTCTCCTGGTAGAAGACATTCCTCCACTAAACGTCTTCTACAGCCCTAAACATAAAGTCGTAGTAAAGCGATCAAGAAAGAGGCAGAGGACTGATCAGCCTTCCCTCTTTCCTGAACAATCACTTACGGGCAACGTAGTCTGGAGGGAGAAACTCGATCCCTCTGATGACCTGGCTAAATTGTCGCAATATGCGGGAGCTTATTCGGCTGCCACTATTGACAAGGCATCAGAGGTAGCAGTTCTCTTAAAGACGAAGGACCAGGAGATTTTCACTCTTCAAATGGAATTAGCAGATGTTAGACAAAGGGTAATACAAGCTGAGCAGCAATTAGCAGGACACCAACAAGAAACAGTGCGCGCAAGCGAGCAGCTATTGGAACAGCAGAAAATCAATAGTCAATTGGTGCAGCAATGGCAGGAGGAGAAACAGAGGATCACCCAGGCAGCCATCCAGAGACAAAGCGAGTTGACATAGGTATTGGAGCAACTAAAAGCAGCAAATGAGCAATCTTTGAAGGCCAAAGATGAACGTATTGCTCAAATTACAGCACAGTTAGAAGCCACCAAGGGAGATGCGCAGATATAAGAATTCAAAAAAGAGGAAATGATAATCAACAAAGCGCTTGTATCCCAAGTTAAACTCTTGGCGCAATCCCTCTCTCAGGCAGAACCACTCTGTGAGTTAGCTACGACTGTAAGTGAGCAGGTAGAAAAGGCTAGAGAAGAATACAATCAAGCCGAAGAAGATATCACAAGCTATATTGAATGGCAAGATTCAAAGTCAGGTAAGGAAGCCAATTTGCCTCGGATACTAGAGGTCCAAAAAAATATATTGTTTACAGAATGGAAAACACAAATATTAAAGGCAGAAAAGGCAGCATCAAGATGTACATTAACCGCTGGTAATTTGGCTGATCTAGTAAATGATACTCTCTATCTAGCCAATATTGTTTCCCAATGCACGCCTGGCAAGATTACTACTGCAAATGCATTGGAAAAAGTATGATACCCTGATTTAGAAGGCAGAGCAAGGTCAATTACCGCGGTTGACACTTTAAACATAGAAGCATATTGGCGGTTTCTAATCAAGCCGCATGAAAAACGATCTGCTCTCAAATGCCTAACCGATGTCGTTCAATGCATGATCCCCGATATCCAAGACTCCACCTACGCTGCCCAACTCAGTTCCAGGCTCAACAAACCTCCTGAAGTTGAGCCAATGCTCGCCATCAATCAACTCAGGTTCAAGGGGAAACAGCCGACAGAGTGATTCATCATCCAGCTCCTCCGATTGCCAGCAAAATAGCAACAAGAATTTATTGACGTCAGCTTAGTTAGCTTTCTGTTTTTGTAGATATTTTAAATTAGCATAGTATTTATAGACCCTTTCATGCATTTAGAAAGGGTCGTAAAATTTTGTATAAGACTTAACAGACTGAAGTTTGCACTATTGTGCTTCAGCCTCTATTCTTTTATGAAACTCGACCACTTGCTTTTACTTTAATGGAGAAATTTCTTGATTCAATTGTGCACTACTGTCATTGATGCAAAGATTTTTTATGCATTGAGGTAGAAGCCATACATAGCGATTCATATCGGGAGTGGCTTACGATTCAAATGGTATTTTTATCCTTTGTTTGAATTCATTCTATGTATATGATTTCACTGTGTAATTATTCCTGCTATCATTAACTGTATGCATGCGTAACAACAGGAAATCTTTCCCATACCACTATTGGATGTTCAGATGATATGCCTTATTTTTAATCATGTATGCGTTGATGGTATGAACCTTTAAAGTCTAGTAGTAGCGCTTTAATCGCTGTGTCTAACTATTTAGGTACAGCAATCTTGAATGATTTAATATCTGTGTTTTGAGAATGCAGTCATCTATATAATTGTATTTTTAAGATATAGAACATCAAAAGCTACGCTTTAGAAGTTCAAATAGATTCCCAGGATAGTTTTATTTACTTACATTTCTGTCAATAGTTTTAGTCATCCACCTATCGCTACTGTTAACTACTAAGTATTCATTCACCCCATTTATCTATTTCTGGGAAACTAGTCCCATTATCCCCAGTCGGAGCCACTACCCCAAACGGAAAAGGAGCTGCACTAAGGTCCGGACCGGGTGGTTTCCCCCAATGTTGATGCAACGATTTTCGAGTCCCCAACACCTCCCAAATTATTCCACCCTCCCGATCACAGCAGTGCCCGATAGACTACGCTACCGCATGGACCAATCAAGACATGACTGTTAGCACCACTATTCATGTCAAGGACGTTACGGTATGGCAAGAAGGAGCGGGCGGCAGACCTTTAAGATGAAAATCCTGAGTCAGATCTGCTAAGATCTGCCGAGGGAATGTTAGTACTAAGCTAGAAAAGGAGGGAAGGGAGTCGTTGAAAGTTACCGCTTTATTTTGTGACCTGGGCATGACACGGGCATATTGGCACTATACAGCAGAATAGAGCAGTAAGCATTCGGCTCCTAGACAACCCATGAGTACCATGGCCAAAACCTGAGCACGATTCGCGGAAGAAATGCAGTTGAATCCGGAAGAGCCAAAGGGCGTGAGTCGGGCACTTAGGGTTCTGAAATCCCCACACACACTATGAAAGAAGAAGACTAAGCAGAAGACAGGAATAGTCCAGGCCTCACCACGGTTCACAAAACAACCCACAGTTGATAAGGGAAAAGTCGTTTCCACCGAAACCAATGAGGATGATGATGCTCTCCAAGAGTTGCTTGACCAGATAGACGCACAGGCCGAGGAAGAAGTGAATGCATTCCAACTCCCATCATTATCTCCATATCTCTCTCTGTGGTGAGGGTCAACCAAGCTACCCAAGGACTTAGATGTTGCAACATCTAATCTTTAGGCCCCGCTTCTTCTCGATGACATAAGGTTCGAATGCTTGCTGTTGGGGCACATTCCAAGCCTCAAGTTTGAAGATTGGGATCTGGGTGACCACGATAAGTTCCCCGTGCTGGTCGAAGACATGTAATTGGCGCGGGCATGGCTATTAGGTGTGGAGAAGGTGGGCATTCTCAACCTCAGATGGCTGCCTCACTACCACCGTGTGACTATTACCACATTTGTAATCCAACAACTACTCTATATGGTGCATGATGGATTCCTATGGTTGGAAGAGTCGATCCTGATCACAGCTGAACTAATCCACTGAATAACGCACCTACCGCTGAAAGGAAATGATCCCACTGACACCAAAGGAACCAGCGGCGAGGTAGGCCTTGCCGAAACAACAAAGATGCGATACCAGCTGGAGAAAGGTAAGCGTGGATATGGCATAACCAAAATGAATGACCGAGCCATCCAAGTGGTTACCCAGCTCCTCATTGGTAAACTCATGAGGAAGTGCCGCGTAGACAAGGTACCTACTTCTGTCATTGCGCTAGCCGGAGAGTGTGCCGAAGGGGTTCAGTTCAATTGGACATAATTCTTATGCAACAAGTTCCTGACCAACTGTCAAGAAGCATAGGACAAAGGTAAGACATTTCACTATGCATGGTTGCTTTTGTCAATCCTCTTGGTTACCAGTGAACTGCCACAGGATAGCTAGTTCCCCAGCATTACATATGACCTCCCTGAGGCAGTACGGTATATGGCACTATGCGGTACAAGGGATACGACAAGGGTTTTTGCAATCCGAGCCTTTTGGACCTCTATGGAAGGAAACATAAGGACAAGGATTGCTCGATGACCGTGAATGTCTCCCACGATCTATAATAATTTCCAGAGCATGGCCGAGTTTAAAGTCGACATGCATCACTTATACATCTGGGTGCGGAAGGATTCAGAATGCTCCTGGGTCACACTCTCGTTCATGGTAACGAATGAGGCAATTTACGTAGTTTTTGCAGCATGACCACCTGAATGGCGTGCTCCAGATAACGCCGTCCTCGACCAGCTCAGCACGCAACAGCAGAAGAGGGACCGATAGCAGTGGCTCATGCACATGGAAGAAAAGGTACGTTGGGAACAACAAATGTCTTCGCAGCAAGAGGCTTCCAAGAACCCACCAGCGGAAGAGACCACAGTAGAGTAGATATTGGAGTCAGAGCAGGAAACAAAGACACAGGACCACGTGGACCAGGGCAAGCAGTCACGCAGACAAGACTCACCAAACGCCCAGAAAAAGTCCAAAATAGCAAAGGTTTTCGAGAAAGAATTCACAGCGAGTCCTACCACTAACAGTGCATTCCCTGCTCTAATTACAGAGCAAACAATTGTGCTGGGGGAGATCAGGATGCAATTGGAAGCATTACAGGCGCGCTCTCTGGGCAGGGTCCACCTCATCGACAATATAGCTACAGCTAAGTAGATGGTGCACGCGCCCACACTGAACACTGTACCATTGCCAGCGGATGCTGTCCTAGTCAAAGGCACTGGCGACGAACGTAGTTGGGAGTTAAATTTGGCTGCCCTACCCAGTGGGTTACTCTACCAACTGCAGGAAGGACTCACCAATGAACTCCGGGTTAGAGAAAGTCACACCCTTCACACTTTAATGGAGCAAAAAGCTGAGTTAGAACAGGTCAATATTCAGCACGCTGCCTTGGTCAAACATTATCAGGACATCGAACAAGCTGTGACAGAAGCATGCAGCACAACACTGCGTTAGCTATCCGCGTGGACCTTCCAACCATTACCAAGGTTCAAGACATGGCCGTAGGAGCCTGCACAGCCCAAGAGGTGGCAAAAAAAGCACAAGGGGAGCTTACTCGACAAATAGAAGAGCTCATACTCTAGGCACAACAACCCTTGGCAGATCGTGAACAACATCGCACAAAAATTCAAGTAGGCATGGAAACAATGAGGTGCGCTGTCCGTGAATATTTGGGTTTCTTAGATCAGTCTATTGGTATACTTACATCTCTCTAGGAGGACCCCACCATACAGCGCATGGAAGCTGAGGCCCACACACTACAACAGGCCTATGATACAACTCGTGGAGATACACAAATGGTCACTATCACATAGCGGCTGGCGAAAATGAGGGAGGCCCAAGCTCTCAAAGCCCAAATGGACATTGCACGACAACAAGAGGCAGAGCTTAAAGAATGCATTCGGCCTTAGCTCGATGAAGCGTTCGCCGTATCTACAATGATTGAGGGCAAGTTAACACATATGCAGGCAGTATGCAATTCCGAGCAGGCAAATCCAACTGACACGAATGCATCAGTGACTCGTCTGGAACAGGTATAATGGATCGCCATAGAATTTGTTGAGGAAACACGCATTGTGCAGAATTTGTTAATCGACCTCTATGAGAAGATTGCCACACCAGCCGAGTGACTTGGGACGAGTCACGATGATTGTGTTGGGGGACTATTGGGTAGCGGTATTCCCACGCAATGGTTAGGGGCCTCGAAGTCAGACATTTTGGGTAAAGTTAGGGTAAAGACCGCTGAAAGAACGGAGCACGAATTATAATAGGTTGAGTCAAAGGGTAGTCCGCCCGGAAAATAATGTAAAGAAATGTAAATAGAGTCAGCCCGCACAGGGGTTGCAGGCCAAGGAAGGGTATAAATAGAGCGAGGCTCTATGGTAGAGATAGTTAAGTTTTGATAGTTAATCTTGAAGATTAAATGTAATGGGTTTTTGAAGACAATAGTTTGAAAGCATCTGTAAGTCTGAGTCAAGGGTTGGGGTAGTAGGTAGAGGCTCTGCAACTATGTGCGCAGAGGCCTGGAAAGTCCGCAGTTGTGTGAGTGGACCCCTGCAGCTGAGTGCATAGGGCAGATCTGGATGTATTGAGGATAAGTGGAAATAAAGATAAGTTTCTTTTGAAAATTCTGTGTTCCCTCTGAGCTACCGTGAATTTGATTTTTATAATAGTTGTTTAATTACTCTCCTTACTGTATGAATGTATGTAAATCTGGGTTCGTTTTAAATGCGTGAATCGGCTACGTTGGTTAAAGGTTTGCTTAAAGACCTTGTTGAATAGATCTAATTTATAACCACAACCTCCAATAGAATAGTGCACTAATAAGAAAGATATAATCAATCTGGATCTGTGCGAATACCAAGCAGCGAGGAGTTGTAGACTAGTGCGCGAAACGTCCAAACCACATGTAGACATCCTTAGGGTGCAGAAACCTAGTTCTAGCACCCTCCCCTGCTACCTCGGGTGAGACCTCAGTCCGCGCTCTGCGGGCTATTGCCGAAAGGGCCGGTAGCTGCGGGATTTGTTTAGCTAAATAACTCTTTCGAACCTGGGTCAGGTCCATATAAGCCAACACATAGCATGAGAGAAACTATGGCCTAAGAGGTCCAAAACAGTAGTGGGACCCAGTGACAAGCTGTTTGAGTGGTTAACTTGTCTCCTAAGGGGTGTGTTGATGATGTTGGATGACCGTGTGTTCTGTTTCGTTGATTCCACTTCCTTAAGGTCACATAGGAGGTTGAATATGATCATAGTAACCTTTCGTCTCATGTTTACCCTAGTTAGCATGGTTACTTGGGTGGATGTGGGAGGAGGGTGTTACAATAGAGACAAAAACAAACACATATACAAACAAGGTGTACTCAAAGCTTGCCTTTCCAATCTTTACTCTTTGATGAACAAGTCTTCAATTTGAATATGTCGAAGAAATAACAGAGTCCACACAAAACAAACCCTAACTAGTTCATCTTCACATAATTTTTTTTCAAAGAATTAAAAAACCCACAATGTGTCTAGACCTTTTCTTGTTCCTCTAGTATTTTTCTTCCTAAATGTACATTGTGGTTTCAAACCCCATGGCATGAAACCAAATAATTCACTTGGAACGTAGAGATACAAATACACTTAACGACATGATTTTTCTTCCATTTTCTCTGAACCAACATGTCACGGAAATCTTGGTACATGTGTAAATGCCAAGGCTTCTCAGCTGATCACAATGATATTCAAGCTAAGTTTTGATAGTTTGTAACTTAAGTTAGCAGGAGAAAAATGTTGAAGTCAAAGGCATTGTTCTGCCCTTTCCCTTCCCAAGCATTACAAGTTCAATGGAACCATATAGACTGCAAATCAATTATACTATGTTGGTGTTTACTGGGGTGTTCGAGTGTTTGATTATATTAACCTAACTATACATGCATTGGGTTGTAGGTGAGGCTAAGTAATGTGACACATCTTTAGGTGAGAACATTTTCATCGAGTATAACCTATATACTCCAGTGGCAATTGATCTTTGTCTCTACTAAAAACAGAGGAGATCTTTGGAGAAATTGTCATTATGAAACCAAGTCTCTTCTTTTGTGTACTAAATAGTTGTAGATATCATGTATATTGTTTATGCATGCAAGCATGGGATTCGAAAGCTGAGGTTTGGATGGGAATATGGTCCTGGTTATATCACCCCATGTCCACTTCAAACTGGAATGAGTTACGTTTATAACTTCACCATCATAGGACAGAGAGGAACTCTATGGTGGCACACACACATTTCTTGGTTAAGAGCTAGTGTACATGGTTCCATCATTATATATCCTAAGCCACATGCTCCTTGTGCATTTCCCAAGCCATCCAAAGTAGTCCCCATTATTCTAGGTAAGTTCATATATCTTAATACCTTTTGTGGATAATCTGGACCTTGTAACAATGGGCAGAGAGAATACTAGATGAAATTTAATGGTTTTACACACACCACCTTGCAGGTGAGTGGTGGAATGCAGATACTAAAAAGGTTATTCAGCAGGCCCTCCAAAACCAGGAGGTCCAAATGTGTTAGATGCCTACATTATAAATGGATTTCCTAGACCATTGTACAACTGCTCCAATGGTAATGATAATTTTATTCAATTTATTTATTTATTTGATATATTGGCTACAAAAGAGGATCTCGCTCATTTACTAACCATGGCATGTTATGTAGATACATTTTTTCTAAATGTCAATCCTAGGAAGACATATCTCCTTCGAATCATCAATGTTTCCCTCATTGATGAGCTCTTCCTTGCCATTGCAAATCACAACATGACTGTGGTGGAAGTAGATGCAGTTTATGTGAAGCCTTTCTAGATAGACACTCTTGTTATCACACCCGGCCAAACCACCAATGTGTTATTCACTGCTAATGCTACTGTTAATGTTGGGGGAGTTAACCAATTTTACATAGAATCTCATCCATTTGTTACAAGTGGTGGAACATTTGATAACTCCACTATTGCAAGAATTGTGAGCTACAACATTTCCAACTCTAATACCTCTTCCATCAGTATGCTGCCTAATCTCCTTGCCCTTAATGATAGTTCATTTCATCCAACTTTAGTGCAAAATTGAGAATCTTGGCTAACTCACAATTCCTTGAATTGGTTCCTCAAACAGTGGACAATAAGTTTTTCTTTACAGTTGGTTTGGGATTGAATCCTTGTCCAAAGGGGATGGGAAATTCCACATGCTAGGCACCCAATGGAACAATATTCACTACCTCTATCAACAACATTTCTTTTGTTCTCCCAAACAATGCTCTTCTTCAGTCCCGCTATTTCAAGTAGATGAAAGGAGTCTATAAGACCAATTTTCTAGACAATCCTCCATTCCAATTCAATTACACTGGCACTCCACCCAATAATACACAGGTTGTGAATGAGACTAGAGTAAAAGTCCTTCCCTTCAACACATTTGTTCAATTAATTCTTCAAGACACCAGCATCTTTGCCACAAACAGTCACGCTGTCCATCTCCATGGTTTCAATTTCTTTGTGGTCGGCCAAGGTGTTGGAAACTATAATGAATCAACAGATGCACCCAACTTAACCTCTTTGACCCTCTTGAGAGAAACATTGTGGGTGTTGCAAAAGGAGGTTGGGCTGCTATAAGATTCCATGCAGACAATCCGGGTAATACCTACAAAATATTCCCACAATCTCAACTCATTTCCCATTCCACTTTGCATTGAATCATATCATTGCATAGATGAAAATTATAATAATGTTTGTTTACTCAATATCCATGGAATATATGAAGCGTTGTGGTTCATCCACTGTCATTTGGAGGTTCACACATCATGGGGACTGAAAATGGTGTGGGTAGTAAAGAACAAAAAAGGGCCCCTTCAAACTCTCTCGCCTCCCACCTCTGAGCTCCCTCCTTACTAACCCCTTCCTTCTCTTTGGTGCCCACCATCACTTTCATTTCCATCACTTTCATTTCCTTCATGTTTCGTTTGTTTTAGATGTTGATGTTGGGTTTTTGTTAGGAATATTTTACAATAAGCATGTTGCCACCTTTCAGTCTCTCTGCTCAAGCAACGTTTTCATCCAATGAAAAAGGAAACCAATCAAAATGAACAAGAATTGTATTGAATCACTGTACATACAAGTGCTTGGTACATAATAAAATATTTTTGGGTTCTTCTATGTATGATCTATGACTTGAAGATTTCACTTCCCGTTAGAGTGATGAGCTTTTAAAAGCATTCCTTAAGATAAAGGTAATGTAAGGCAGTTGTCTAACTTTGATTTAATGGTGAAGCTGATTTGGTTATAGTTAGATCACCTAACATATCACTTTTTTTTCATTTATTCTCTTCATCCATGTGTGTTACTGACTTACGGGAGACAATTTTTCATGGACAAGGAAAGATTTTTCATGGTGGTCCTCAGCGAGCTTATGATCCTATGATTAATATACCTTAACTCATATATAGGACCTCATGCCAGAAAAGCATGGATGTCCTAACCCTTCATTAAGTCTTTCAATTTCACACTAATATCCATTGAACTTAATTACATCCATTTGTTCTTACAGTGAACAATTCTTTTACCTGAGTTGCTACACTTGCACATAAGAAATCAGGCAATGGTTTTCTTTGTGCAATGTCCAAGATTGTTTGTGAGTGCGTGTTCTTATTCTTTACTCCACCAATTCACCACCCAATTATACCACACAACCTTCAATCTTCCTATTATTATTTGTTGCCATAATTTTCCCCATTAAAGTCAAAAATATCTATATTTCTACGCACTGTACATCGATTATAAGTAGTCACAGATGGAGACAACATTGTTGTACACCTGCCTGTAATGAAAATTATGGTTAGATATGGAATTGCCTTTGATTTTCTAAAATAAAAACACGATGAATTGAAATTTCCATTAATATTTTATCACAAATATTTTACATTTCAATAAATTTAACTCGCAAAGATTAACTGACATTAGCTTTGTTTTGGAACAGTTAGATGGAAACTAAATTCCAACTTCTCAAAACTAAGAAAGAGACAAGACGTTTGATCTCAATAATTCATTTGAGGGACAATGTTGCAGTCAAACCACATATCCTAGAAAACTATGGCCACTCAAACTATAACGTACAGAGTTTTGTACTGTACATTTTCACTAGTGTTAGGAATGTAAGAAAGAGCCATTGAATTTATGCCACAATCAGGCCATCAAATTTGATCCCAGAGATTTATTCCATGGACAATGTGACATCATACCACATATTTGGAAAAATTAAGGTCACATATAAAAAAAACATAAAAATATGCAAATTGGTACGTTCTGGACTTTATCGAAGATCCTTCGAATTTGATCTCAACAATTTATTGAGAAAATGTGTCGCAATCAAACATCATTTTATGGCAACGTGCTCTTTTACCAAAGATTCATCACCAAACTTTCACTCCCAACTAGTCAGACAAGCTACCAATCAGTAAAAAATTATCAATAGGCAAAATTAATGGGCAAAATTATCAATAGGTAACATTAAACACATCATGAAGCAGGGAAAATAATCTGCCAAGTATTAATGAGCCCCATCATTATTTGGGGAAAATTATTGCAACCAATAATAATAGAAATGGTCCACATACATGCAACAATTCCAATAATAATAAAAATGGTTCACATACATGCAACAATTCCATTTTTACAATAAGTACAAGAAGGGCAGCACCAATAATATTGCAAACTTCCTTAGCCGACAACCAATCATGGTGTTGATCACTGTCCTCGTCTCCTATAGGCACGAGACTTTGGGGTGGCCACATACTTATAAGAGTGATCCAGAATTTGACAGCACATACTAGACTCTCCTGGAAGGTAAGAAAGTTCCAAATTTTCACCTCCAATATGCACTGTTATGTCACTTGGGACACATATTTTTTCCCTCAAGTGAGCGTTCGAAGATGATTTCGGAGACGCGCTACAACCGAGTCGCTAGACATTTACGAGTAGAGAAAAGGTGGTAGTGCTATAGAATAATTTTTGTTGGGCAAAAATTCATGAGGATGTTGGGGACTACATTAGATCTGGCACTGCTTGCACCATTTCTAAACCAACCATCAAGAATCAAGGCCTATATACTCCTCTACCTACTACTAGTCAACCTTGGGAATCCATCTCCATGGATTACATGTCGTGTTATAAGCCATTTTGTCACATCCAATCAGTGAGCCTCCAAATGGGATCAATAAACATCTTATTCCCCCCCTTTGTCACCATCTTGCACGAAGATCTAGGCATGTACCTTTCATTTCCCATAGTTTTAACCTTGAATTGCTTCATCTGATCCAATTTGAGGACCAATGCTCTTTGTAGGCCTACTGGGGTGCGTTCACCAGTAGGTTGCTCCACTGTGGTCTGCGTTAGTCACCAGTAGGGCTCTCTCCTTTTCACTTGCGTTGGTTCTAGAAATATGGGAGAATGATCGAGATTCCAAAAGCTTCCCCTTCTAGGAGTTTCAATAACATGTTACAACTACTTACCTTGGATAAAACATTGAGATCCTTTCCTTCCCCACATTGGAATTTTCACCACTTATCCTTTGATCCTATCCCTCCATAAAAGGTGGATCTTTTACCCTAGATTGGTAACTAGATAAGAACTCACAACTTACCTTACTTCTCTATATATTCCCAACCTTCTATGTGGTTTACGGTTGGGTTTTGGAGAGTAATTTTTCTCTTATGTTGTTGTAGTGAGTGGTCATCATCTCATGCATTTAGGGTGACTGGAGGTGAATATTGTTACAAGGAAAGGACAAGTCAACAACTCTGAAGAAATCTTCTAGAAGATCAATTGTTTCTTATGGTTGTAATCTCCTTCTATTTATATTAATGCAAATAATTCATTGTTTTCCTACATGTGATGTTGTTATTTCACTTATTTCAATACTATGTTGATCTACCGAATGAAGTACTTAGGTGATACTACATAGATGATGTAGTTTCTTGGCTTGTGTTATCTGACTAAGCAGGTTCTAATTTTGGCACTCGAATCTAGAATTGGAGCTTCGAAGCTAAACAAGGAGAAAAGTGTGAGAAGGATTCCAGGTAGGCCTCACTCAATCGTCTATTTACTTTAAGGAAAATCATTGTGCTCCTTGTATCTCTTTTGTTCTAGGTTAGCCACCAACGTAGGGAAGATACTTTTGTCTGCAACCTTAAATCTCATATAACAAATTGGCGACCATAATAGGGGACGAAGTATTCCCTTGGTGGTATCCTTGTCCATTGTGTTTGATTACCTCCTTGGCAAACTTATGTTGTATCATCCAACCGAGAACAAAACTAGGAAGGGATTTCATTGAACCTTTTTTGTGATTTGTGTGTTGGAAACCTTTTTCCCAGGACCAACGCACCCCCTGTGTCTTTGACAGTGCGTTGCACCTCACCCTGGCCCACTCTGTACTAGCATTGCAACACATTGGTGCCTCTTCTACATTAGCGTTAGCCCCTATTTTTACATGAAATTTTCCTTGGTTCTTGAGCAAATATTTAGTCATCCTACTTGCAGTTGAACCTCCTTGAGTCTTCAGTGTCTTCTGGTCTCTCTAAAGCCTCCATTTTGTTTTCATTTGTGTTGTTTTCCTTTGGTAAGAATTGGTTTTGAATTTTCTTTGTTATTATCACTCGGTCGCTTGCAAACTGATTGTGTTTGATTGTTGATCACTTAGATGAATTGTTGTTTTAGTCCTCATTCTGAAAAGTGTAACTGAATTAGTAATTGAACATTTGTATATCATTTTTCTCCATTTTAAAAATTAAGTGTGCTGAAAAGAAAAAATTTGCATTCTCATCTAGGGTTTTGCATGTGCATTAGCATAGGAACAATTGCATTGGAAATGAAATTGCATTGTGCATCTTGTTTGTTGCATATTTTGTGTTGCATCTTGATTGTTTCTTCCCTTCCTTAGCCAGTTTTTCATTGAAAGGGAGAGGATTTCTATTTTATCATGCTAGATTTGCATTTTAGGATGTTCAGGTGATATTTGTGGTGAGCCCTAAAACTGAAACATAAATAAAGATAAACAATAAAATTTATTGAATCAATGTAAGGAGCATTTTTAAAATTAATGCAAACATTTCGAGGTCTAGGCTAGAGACATATTCTTATATCTTTAGACATAGGATTTTTCATTGTTTTCCAGTGTTGCATCCGGGGGATGAATTAATGTTCCACATATGTGAGTGTATAGGATCATACTCCACGTACCTTCTGGTATATTGGTGGCACTCGACGAATGTAAAGTATATGGGAATGTTCTCATCAAATAGTTACAGATTAGATATCACTACTACATAATGCACTCCTAGGTAGTGTCATGTATATTTTGTGAGTCCCCAATAGGTTGCTATCCATCCATAGGTAACTGAGTCTACCGCCTTGTATATCGTGATACACCGAAAACAATATTAGGGGAGAATGGTTGCCGTACATCAAGTCCTTGGTTTGCCAAGGTGTATATTGCATTTCATAGTTGCTTGGTAATCATTTATGCCTAGATTACCCTCTTTTTTATTTTTTTATTTTTGTGTTAATACAATTTATTTCACAACGTGGAAGAACAAAATCCCCCTCCCTATTGTTTGCGTAGAATGCAAAATAAGCCATCACTTCCTCAAGAGGCTACTCTTGACCATTGTCCTAGACATAGGAAAACACAAACTACTGAATCGGGAACATCATGAACTACTTCTAGCCCTCCTCCTAATATTGATAAGCCAGAATCATCTGTCCCTTTGAGTTTGGAACCAAAG
Organism: Pinus taeda; assembly: GCA_000404065.3. Lineage (NCBI taxonomy): Eukaryota > Viridiplantae > Streptophyta > Pinopsida > Pinales > Pinaceae > Pinus > Pinus taeda. The sequence continues at coordinate 225,183 of APFE030905190.1, forward strand.
ATTACATCTATTCCTGTTGGTGACACTGACCGAATTGAAACAGAAGTCCCTGAAACTTTATGACCTGAGGTCATCCAATCTGACCTCCTTGCGTGAATAACTTTGTTTCCTGAGATTATTGAACCTGAGGAGCCTCATCCATATTTAACTTAGTCTTTGGGACCTTCCTCCTCTCTTCATTCATCTCAGACATAACCAATATATCTTAGGCTTGACGGTGAACCTCTTCCATACGAACTTCTGATTATTGAAGAGATTTCTCAAGAAAAGCCTCATCCTTCTACTTTTTTTCATTGGGAAGGGCTTCATTTTTATCAAACTTATCCTCTTTTGTCTCCTCAACCTCAGACACAATCTCCTTTACCTTATTCTTTTGGCTTACGCGCATATTTCTAGGGGAAATCTTCTTTGGGATTATTAACCATGACTAGAACTGATTTGAACTCCCAGCCTATGTCCACCTATATGGTTGGCATATCAAGCATCTCATCCCCATCTATGTTTGTAAAATCACAAAAAGCTCATTTATATGGTGGCCCATTCGTCCTGCTTGGCTATCAGTCACTATCTGGTGCCTCTTCTAGTGTGGCTTCATGTCCTTGGATCTCTCCCATGGCATCCAATTTCGAAATAATGTTCGGTACCTCTCTTATAAATTCCACATAGTATACTCCTCTTCCTCCATCTACACCTATGATAGAGTAGAGGGTTGGCCCTTATGATAGTGGGAAACGTTACCCTCAACAGCCCAACCCTCTTTATGTTGGGTACCCTCCATCTGGATCGGAGTTGCTTCCATCATCCCCTCCTCCCATGGATGGGTGAAACCTGTTGTTGGTATACCTCAATATGGTAATCTGCCTACTTATTTTCCTCCTCATCCTAGAATGGCTTCCAGTGTTTGTAAACCTACTGTACCCGTACAACTTGGTTCATATTAGGACCTATTGTTGAATTCTCAAATTGTACCTACTTCATCACAAATCCCTACCTATTTGTCAACACCTCAACAAGCTCAAATACATGTGAACTAACCTTTACAACCCATTCCAATCGTATCTGGTTCCCCCTAGATCCCAATTCGTCAACTTGTACAAGGTTCCTCACCTTTTCAATTGCTTGCACAAGGTATGCCTCAAGTTTCAGTAGGTTAAAATCTTCTGACACAGTCTCAATTGAACCCGTACCAGGGGGAAATGCAAACCCCGAATGGGCAACAATATGGATCACATCAAGTGTCATTTCAAGGCTAGCAAATCCAAACCCAACAATTCCAATAGCTTTATCGCCATCTTGAGGCTAGGAAACAAACCCACTTGTATGTTAGTTATTAGAACCCTCCATATCCCGTTAACCAGGTTCCTTATTATTAGAACCCTCCTTATCCAGGAATGCAAATGCTTGTTTCCTGAGCTATCCCTTTATATCTAGGTCATCTGCCTTCGAACTTTAATTGGAAGTTTCATTTTGTGGTTGCTCTTCAATTTTCAGATTTAACTCGACTTACTAATGACCCATTGCTCATTCGCCATGGTGTTTGATTATTCCCACTAATTTGTCTTCTGATATCCCAAATTTCAATGGGAATCCAGGAGAAGACCCGTCGATGCATGTTATGACGTATCATATGTGGTGTTCATCCAATTCACTTAATGATGATTCCATTCGACTTCGTATTTTCCAATGAACGCTTACAAGTACCGCGATTAAATGGTATATTGAATTAACTAGAGTGTCATTTCACGACTTTAGCACTTTAGCCACTACCTTCCTCCCACATTTCCAGTTTTCCATCAGATACGAAACTGGAATGGGAATATTCACTAACTTTAAACAATCAGAATCTACTCACATTTTGGATCAAATTCATGAGTGGAGACGTCATCATCAGTTGGTCAAGACTTATGTTCCCAACAAATTGTTAGCGGAATAGTTTTTCAAATCTTTGTTAGCTCCCATAACAAAATATGTGGCTAAAGGTGGTTTTGTGACAAAAGAGGAGGTTATTGCTCGTGCTCAATATTTAGATCTAGCCTATACCCAATCAGAAACATTGTATGATAAGATACCAAATTCTATGAGAACTTTGAATGTTGTTCCTCCTTCTCGCAGTAAAAAATCTCATGCTATCGATGGCATTATAGGTTATGAAAGTTCACATTTGGTAAGTAGACCATCTGGTATTGCTCTTGTCACTCCTATACAAAACTCTCCATCTCATCCTCCTGCAGCTTCTACATCCGAGATAAATTTCATCTCATCTCATAAAGGCAAGTCTCAACAACAACCTGGAATCAAGAAGAAAGGTAAAGGTAAGAAAAAGAAATATTCCTCACAGGAGGATAAACAAACAAATTTGTCTTGTGATCAGAAATGAAAGCCTCAATGCCCATGTTTGATTTCTAACGAGGATCACTTTATATATGATTATCCAAATTGCACTGAAGTGAATTAGTTCCTTAAATCATCCACTTCTCCTACTGTTTTGATTGACCCATTTCTCAATCAAGAAACCCATATGGTTTCCCGGGATGCCTCTTTCTCTAACATAGTTTTGATGCTTTCCTCCTCAAAGCTAAAAGCCGATGTCATGATGGCCACTCAAAATAAGGACTATGGTAATGTGAATCCACTTAATGGTCAGGCTACTGATCAACCTACCAGTTTCAAATGACCTTCATATGATCCTGTTCCACCTCTAGTTCCTACGGAATTGGTTATCAAGCCTCCAAAGGGTGTTATCCATAAGTCTTCTTTCAACCCTCATTTGAGAGCCACTCAAAATTACAACATAGTTGAAGACTTGGCATAGCCACCTTTGGCTATGTTGACTCTTGAGGTGTTGCAAAATTGTCCCACCAAAAAGAAGGCCTTATTGTCGGCTATAGGATGTGTGGATCAATCAAATTCCAACGTAGTGGTTTTCTCTCATGAAAACTATACCCCTGGACTTCTGGCTTAGTTAGCTTTCATTATCTAGGTTGTTTTCCATGGTAAGAACATTCATCATTCTATTGTGGATGAGGGAGCCTCAACCTACATCATGTCTTTTTCTTGCTGGAAGGCGATCAATTCACCCCAACTGAATTAATAAACCACCACATTAAAAGCCTTTGATGGAATGACATACAAACCTTTTGGGATTATGAAATCCCTCCAAGTGGAATTAGGGGGCAAGGATATCATTGTTGAAGTATAATTTATTTACATACCTCTATATTATAATATTCTACTAGGAAATACATGGTTTATGCTATGGCTTCTGTCATTTTGACTTACTTATGCATGATCGTGTTTCCTCATAAAGGTGTGATCGTGGCCATAGATCAACTCACCTTTTTCGCCTCTGCTTCTAATGCTACTGGAAGTGCCCCTCTTGTAGGGGAAGCCCTACATTCCTATCAACATGTTGGAGTTGGTTTATTGAAGGATTCATCACTTATGGGAACTCTTTCTCTCCCCCCCCCTTCCCATCTCCTCCGCTTCGGTTTCTTATATCAACATGATATCATCATATACGATCTTGGTCGATCGATGGATTGTTCCTGATGAAACTAGAATCAAAATTTTTGGCAACCAGATGCCACTTAGCCCCATTGAGAAAGATTACGAAGCCATCTTACCATCTTGTGTAGCCCATAATTTTTCTTTTATCAATTGGGTAGATCAATCACTAGATTATGGCATGCCCTCTGATCCTTTCTCGCATACATTCTCTATCAAAGAAAACATCATGGAGATCATGATGTTAGATGACGCGCCATGGGATGAACATCATCATCGTTCTTCCTTTGCAAATACCATTGAAGATAATATCAGTAGTGTGTACCTACCTAACTTTTTCGAACCCTTTACGAATTCCATTTACATTCATGAGATCAACTCTAAAAAGAACCTCGTTCTGGTCAAGTCCTCAGTTTCATAGTTTCGAAACAAGGAATTTTTATTGTTCCTTTAAAAGTCTAGGAAATAATTGACTTACCTGCGCCTCTCTCCCTTGTTCAATTACAAAGACTCCAAGGGAAAGACAACTTCCTAAGGATTTTTGTCCCTAACTACACTAAACTAACCAAATGATTTACTTGCTTACTGAAAAAATCGATTCCCTTCCATTCGAATGATGCTACATAGAAAGCATTGATGCCTTGAAAGATGTACTGGTTTGGGCATCTCTTTTATCTTCCCATGACTATCAAAGTGATTATTTTATATACCTTACCGCCAACATCTCTACTATAGCTATGGTGTTGGTCCAAGAAGACAATGTCAGGATTGAACATCCCATTTATTATCTGAGTCAGAACCTTAATGATATGGAGATCCGATACACGCATGGGAAAAAGTTAGCTTTTGTGCTCATTCAAGTCGTCTAGATATTTCACCATTACATCTTTCTTCAAAAAACTATGGTCATTTTAGATCACATCCCTATGACATAGATATTGTCACGTCAATCGTTGGGGGGGGATACTCTAAGTGGATCATTATTCTCCAAGAGTTTGACCTAGAGTTCATCAAATCCAAGTCAAATAAATCCTTAGTTTTTACCAAGCTAATGTGCAATCTCCCTCCTTTGATGCTGAATCTACATCTGAAGATTCCATCCCATACGAGTCATTGTTCCTGATATCATCATCTGACCCATAGTATGGATATTTTCTCATCTATCTCCAGACCTAGACTTTCTGTCCTTATACCTCTCGCTCAAAGCAGTAACATACCTGGTCACAATCTCGAAACTATGTGATTATCGGTGAAACTCTTTACGTCATGGTATCGATAATATTTCACAGAGTTGCCTCACTCTTGGGGAGGCCTACAAAGTATTGAATGAATTCTACTTAGGGGCACGCGATGGAAATTTATCTACTTATGCTACTGTGCAAAAAGTCTTATGCGCTAGTTAATTTTGGCACACCATTTTCCACCACTTTATCCTTGCGGTCCAGAAATGTCATTCGTGCGAGATCTATGATCTAAAATTTCGTGGTTTGCTTGCTCCTTTACATACCGTTATTTGCATTAGTCCCTTCGTGAAATGGGGCATCGATTTGATGACATGTAACCCTCATTTAGTAGGGGGCCATGTCTACATCATTGTCGTTGTTGACTACTTTAATAAGTGGGTCAAATAAATGCCTGCATTCAATAATACCGATGGAACAACTACATACTTTCTCTTCAAAAACGTGAGCGGCTAGGTTCAGTGTTCCACAAGCAATAGTAAAAGATCAGGAGAATCACTTTCATAATCGTATGATGACCAAATTAGCTACTAAATTGGGACTTTCACATGAAATTTCCACTCCCTATTATTCTCATGATAATAGACATTTTGAGGTGACCAACAAATTTACTAAGATTATGCTTCAATGTATGATAGGGGTTCACAAATCGGACTGGCACTTTCTTCTTTATGTTGCCTTGTGAGCATATGGAACCTCAATTAGGACTGATACTAGATTTACACCCTTCCAGTTGGTATATGGTCTTGAAGTGATCCTCCCCATTGAATGCCAAATTCCATCGTTGAAACTAGCTATCTAACTTCTTCCTGCTACTTCCACAGAGGAGGAGGGTATTTTACATCTAAATTGTTTGGATGAAACGTGGCACAATTCGGTGTTAGCCAATGAATCCCATAAAAGACACATCAAAGTGCAATATGACAAAAGTGTCAAGCCTAGAATCTTCTCAGAAGGAGATCTAGTTATCTTATATGAGCACGAGGTCGACAAGTTAGGTTGAGGAAAGTTCCAGCCTATTTGATTGGGCCCATATATTGTTAAGCGAGTCCTTGAAAAAGGGTCTTATGAGTTAGTAGATATTGATGGAGTTCCATTGGCACAACCTCGAAATGAGTTGTACCTCAAAAAATACTATGCTTGATCCCATGCATGGTACACTATGTACATAGTGTCTATAGGTGTGTTGAGTGTGTTTTTCAAAGTTTTCCATGGTTTTTATTGATTTTGTTTACTTTTCGATTGCATATGTCAACCTCTCTCGAACCATACATTGGTTATGCCGATGTTGCTAGTCATAGTACGCAGAACCTATTCTCCACAACCTAGGCTATATTTTCTCTAAATGACGATCTAGTGAGTATGCAAGGGATTTGCATTGGTCGTTCAACTAACCACGTCATTGAGTATATCATGGTGGTCTAGCTACTTTTTGATGTTATTTCACATGGTATCCATCATATAGTGATCAAGCTTAACTCACAACTCGTGAACATATATTCAGTGAGAAATATCACAACCCTTCACATGGTTTTGACAGTGCATCTTCTGGAAAGGCATTTTGATTTCATACGATATGAACATATTTCTAAAAATATGAACCATTAGAAGATGCCCTAGCTAATTTTATTTTACATTGAAATTTGCAAAGAATGTAAATAACTTTTAATTCACATCACATCATACTGAAAGCAAAATAGGAACTAGGAAACACTGAACATATATATATATCTATATATATATATATATATATATATATATATCTATATATATATATATATAATATATATATATATTATATATATAATATATATATATATATGTTAATCTTGGTTTTACAAAATGTGTGCCCCGAGACACATATGGCTACATCGTCCATATAGAAACCACATGCAAAACATCAAAGTAGACAAATAAATGGTGCTCATGATAAAACGACAATGCACGAGCTATCTTGCATAGTAATTGACCAATACGACTAGGTACTCCAATTGTGTGTCATTGAAGTCACAATGGAAGTTGATTGACCACGGTCTCATCAATCCCATGTGGCGCTCCACATCTGATAGGATCTCTGCTACATCTAGATCTCGTAGCGCATCTCGTCCTACCACAATTACTTTTATTTGTCTCTCTGCCTCCTCCTATGGCTATCTCTCGGGGCGATGGAGATATGTAGCACCTACTGGTTGAGCAGGTCTAATGTCTGCATGAAAGCATCAAATAGTTTAGTCTCGAGAACATCAAAAACCATAAAAAAAAATTATAAAACTTTTAAAAACTTAATGGTCAAAGTATCTTACCTTAAGCGTCCCATTTCTCACCCTCAAGCAACTCGAGCTTGGATTCCTCATGGAAATCCATCCCTGCATAAGGATAATCATCAATGATGATGAACTTCCTGCCTAGACACCCAAAGAAGGCTGCTGAAAAGTTGATCATTGATGGACCTACATGGCATCTCATATGGTCTATCCACCCCCTCATCCATGGGGTCCTCGAATAGATGGGTTCAACTTCAACCTGTTGAGGCTATAGTAGTGGCACCCACTCTAGAGAAAAAAATACTAGTATTTCTCCATAACTGAAGTTCTTCAACTTCCCTTCCTTTTATTTAGTAAGTTGTTCCTTCAAATTGACCAAGGCATCCTAACTCTAGTTGAATATGTCGGCTCTAGATACTCTATCCCATACTGCAAGTATGACTTAATTGCTACATGAAGTGTCGAGTTGCATGCCAATATTGCGATAATGAATAAGATTTTTCTCAGAGGTGATTATGTTACATCCTTTATGTTGATCTTCCCATACCTAGTAGGAAGGGCTTAAGGTCTACAATAGGTAGTGATATAGTCTTTTACCGTCCCACCACCACTTCATCCACCTAGAGGAGAGATGGGGGCAACCCGCTTTGAAAATCCTTTCAGAAATTAAATATCCTCTACCTTTATCTCATGAAGGTTCTCCCCAAACCTGATGCATGTGCCTAAATATCCCATAAACAGACAAGTTACTTCAACAACTCCATTTGTTACCTCATACTAGGCAACCAAAAGAATTTCAATAACCCACAATTTTTTAGCACCTCGATGGTAGCAGGGTCATTTGCCACACTTAAATATTGTTCCTCATGTTCTCTTTCTTGCCAAATGAATGCCATTTTGTGCGAATTGGTACTTGAAACATCAACAAGGGATCCATTAGGCTCTTTCTGATGCAAAAAACTTGAAACAATTTGAGGCAAAACTGAGAAACAAATTAGTAAAATGCACGCAATGCACACTAGTAGTGTCTACCACGGCATTGCACATCTCCCTACAGTGTTTAGATGCCTAGGTGCAACACATATTTTGACATAGGGGCAGTGCGTTGGTCCGAGGGAATTTTTTTATGAACCCAAGTGGCCTCAAAAGCTTAAACATTTTGCATTAAATCACAAAAATAGACTGTAGAAAGACACATGAATTTTTCATTTCTTACCTGTAAGCAACAACACTTGAAATGGTTCCCTCGATTTTCCGTAATCAGCTGTGGAAGATCTAGTAAAAAAGGGCTCCAAATACTCATTGTTGAAGGTAAAATATGAAATGGTAAAATGACAAGTCATTTTGAATATTTATGGCCATTTTATCATTATTTTATTCATTTTTAGTGTTTTTGCCTAGATATGCTTCATTTTTAGTATGACACATGTATGTCTAATCCTTCTTGGGGTGTTTGGAGCAGGTTAATAGCTGTTAGCAGGTTTTCATTATGTTTTGAAAAGGTTACTTTTACCACAAAGCATACGTTTATCTCTTTTGCAAACTCTTTAAACCTATGAAAAAGGAACCCCCTTAGAGTCCTGTTTCAGTGCTTTTCAAAATCCCAAAATATGAAAATTTTGTCGAGCACTTGGCTTTTCAAACTTGTAAAAGTAAATGAAAAGACACCTACTTAGTATAAGTTTAACCCTTTTTCAAAATGAGATAGACTAGTTACAAAAACTGAATACCTTAGTCAAACATGGCTAAGAGGTTCTCTTGGGTAGTGTTTTCTACCTTTTAGGACATAAGGGACTATCTACGAAAAGGGACATCTCGAGTTTTATTTTTTGCCTCTTTTTCAAACCCTCTAAACATGAAAACGATGTTGAGTTTTACCTTCGTTGGACACGTAAAAACATTAAACAATGATGGACTCATCAAACATGACGGGACTGAACCACTCCTTCTCAAGGTCCATTAAATATACTCGAAGGGATTCAACCGAAGGATGAACTTATAGATCAAGCATATGTTAGCCTCCTCAATCTTGTTTAAACATCATGAGTTACTGACCATTATGGTTGGGGAAATTGGGAAAACAAGGGATTCCATTTTGCTAATGGTAGCGAGTCTCTCTTGAACACGACACTCTTCCACTTCATCGTTGTGACTTTTGGTTTGGGTAATATTCTTTTCTTTTGGTTATCGTACCATTTTCAGAGCCTCCATTTCAGTTTTGACTCAATACTGCCAACTCCATTCAGTGTCACCGGTGTGTTCAAGAGAATTCATTCAGTTGATCTCTGTTACAATACTCTTAAGCTTTCATTTCATGTCTACTTTTCCTCATATAGTTCCACGCCACCATCATTCACTACAAGAAAAAAGGTCATTGGTGAGGATCATGCCTGTGACGAACCTTTAAGGTCTATCACCAATGTCACATATGGTAATGGTCTTTAAACAAGAATTGTTGTAAGTGTATATAGTGATGGTCCTTTTAGGTTTGTCACCAAAGCCATTTTCAATCACACTTTTGGTGAGGGTTGTTAAAGGCCCATCACTAATTCTCTCTTTGATGACACTTTTGATGAGGGTCGTTAAAGGCCCATCACTAATTCTCTCTTTGGTGACACTTCTAGTGACAATCTTTTATTGACCATCACCAATGATCTTTTTGGTTAATTTTAGTGACGGTCAATAAATGTTCATCATCATTGATCATTCCAATGAGTTTTTAATGATGCTTCATGCCTATGACGAACCTTTAAGGTCCACCACCAATGTCGCATATGGTGACAGTCTTTAAAAAATCGTTATTGTAAGTGTATATAGTGATGATCCTTTAAGGTTTGTCACCAAAGCCATTTTCAATGACACTTTTGGTGAGGGGCGCTAATGGTCTGTCACTAATTCTCTCTTTGGTGACACTTTTCATGAGGGTCATTAAAGGCCCATCACTAATTCTCTCTTTGGTTACACTTCTAGTGATGATCCTTTATTGACCCTCACCAATGCTCTTTTTGGTTACTTTTGGTGACAGTCAAAACATGTTCTTCATCATTGATCATTGCAATGAGTTTTTGATGATGCTATGTACCTGTTACTATAGTTTTTGTCAAAATATAACAATTTAAGACCATTGTTGTGGAGTCCTTTTCATTATGTGTCCAAGGTCATAGTGGTTATAATAGTCATTCAATTTGTTAAGAAGTAATTAGTGCGTATCATTTCTCGAAAGTCATAAGAATATAGTCTTCCTATGAGTCAACACATCATTCATCTATATTAGGTTTATTATCTAGCAAATTTTCTTTAAATAAAGTTCCACTAGTGTGTGTACGAACTATATTATTTAATACATAATCAATCTCTATCAATTCTATTAATGAGAGAGACCTAGCACTCCTCTACACTCATGGCACACCTTAACATGCTTTGGAATAGTACACTAAGATTGTTTGGCACTTCGCATGTCTTGGAACATCATTGTACCTAGAACATCTTTGTACCTAGAACATCTTGCCATGAGTAGGACACCCAAGCACATGTTGGCATGCCATAGCATAGCATAGAATTCCCCTATCATGTGTTGGCATTCCCTGTAGTCCCTAGCATGCCTTGGAACTCCTTGGCATAATATTGCATTGAAAAACATTAGCACTTGGCACACATTGACACTTGGCATGTATTGGAACATATTATTAGTGTGCCTAGCATGCCCCTTTTGAAAAAAGATAAATTCCCAACTTATTAACCCTCTTATGTGTTCATTTCCTTACATTTTAGCTTGGTTATTCCTTTTGTTGCCTTGAAACTCCTTGACGCATATTGGCATACTCTGGCACCCTACACATCCTAGCATGTCTTAGCACTTGGCATGCCTTGGCACTATTTGGCACATGTTAGCACACCCCAGAAATACCTAGCACACTCTAGCACTTCTTGACATTCCCTGATATTCCCTGGCATGTCTTACCCATGCTTAGAATACCTTGTCACTCCCTCCTTGGCATGATATCTAGCATTGATTGACCCTCCGCGACACACCCTCATATTCTTCACTTCCATGCATTTTGACCTAGTGCTCCCGTGTGTTTCCCTAGTACTCCCTAACATTCCTCAGCATGAATTAGCACTCTCTAGCACACCTTAGCACTCATAAGTGAAGAATGAAACTTGTAACCAATGTTACTAGAATCTAAATAAACAATAAATTGGTGAGGCAAAAGAGCTAAGAGTTTTAATAGGATTGGCGAAAAATCGAGAAAAAATCAGTGAATCAATAAATTAAAATATACACATATATTGAATTAAAAAAAAAACATTTTGCATTGATATTCAATAAAGCCATGTCCAAGCAATTAATAATATCAATAGATGTCTAAAATATCATGAATTAATAAGCATCTCGTATATGTTATGAGTCCAAACATGATCCAAAGTACTGAGTCATGACTCCTAACTAGTGACTACATATAAGTAGAAGTAACTGCTTCTAAAAGCTTACAAACAACTGCATACTAATTAGAAACAAATCAGTAACTAAGAGTCTAAGACTCTTAAGAGTGATAACTAGAAGTGATTCCTCCCACTCCTTTGCTTGCTTGACTAACAAAGTTCTTCAAGTCATGTAGGCTTAAAAGAGGAGCCTCCTCTAATTGGACCGAATCTGCTGCATTTGTAGTTTGAAAATCTATCTCTTCAAGGTCTATTGGTGAATTATCCAAACCTATCATTATCATGAGACATTGAAATGTGAATTTAAGTTTGACTTTGAACTTTAAATTTTAAACTTTAAATTTCAAATAAGATTATGAAACCTTCAAATTCAAGCTCTCACCTAATAGTTTCTTGTTGCAAAGTGGTATATTGTAATGGAAAAATACAAGGTCATTTAAGCGCTTTTGTGTCAATCAGTTGTACTTCTTAGAATGCATTCTATCAAACATGCTCCAGTTTCACTCACAACTTGAAGCACTGCATGCTTGGTTTAAGATTCAAATGGCGAATCTCTTCAAATCTGGTGTATCACTACGAAATTTTTGCCACCAAAGACCTATAAAGTGGCAAGGGTTCGTGAGTAGACATACTAAATACTAAATAGTAAAATCTTAAACATACAACAAAATTTAATAAAACATATAACATACAAAATAAAATTTAAACAAATTTAATGAATTGATGAAGCCTTCAAGCCCCAAAGGGTACCTAGCAACATCTTAGACTTTTCTCGTATAACACTGGTATAGGCAAATAATTTAGTTGGTGCTCTATAATCCTATAGTTGGGAAAAGACACGACTTTGAAATTCTGGATCAGGGAAGCACCTTTCCATGCATGTCATAAGTCCTTTGTGAACCTCCCCATCCTCATTAAATTTTCTCTTATCATAAAAATACTGTGGGTTTAAGAAGTACCTAGTAACATGTAAGGGGGAATGCAATTTCCTATACCAACATGCATCAATAATGTCCCAAAGAGGCATATACTTTGCCTCCTCATCCTCATATCTTCTTTTGATGGCCTCCTTTGCGAGATCCATCGCCTCATAAATGTAACCCATAGCAGGTTTGTCACCATCAACCATCCTAAAAGTTCAAGCTTTCAAATATAAATAAATATGAAACATTGAAAATGAAAAGAAGCTTGAAATGAAATTTAAAACATGAAAAAGTTAAAAGACTTGAAGTACCTGATAACTCTAACAAGGGACTCCATCACAACAATAATATCTTCGACATCTTTCTAGAAACCGTCATTAAACACAAGTGCAACAACTGCAGTGCCTTAAAGGGTCTTGGAACGTTTAGATGTCATCCACTCAGGTCCCAAGGGCATCCTCTTTAGATTTATCTTTTTCTCAACCACAAATTTCAAAGATATGAAATTTGTTGCAAATCTAGGCACTGCAGGTCGAAAGATTTCTTTACCTTCAGTGTATTTTATCATGGTGTTTAGGAAAATAGTGTGGTTGTATAGGTATTTGGTTATCTATTTTTCCTTCTCCACAACCTCATGTATCCAATGAAGCTTACCAATGTCCTCAAGCATTAAATCTATGCAATGGACTACACAATAGGTCCAAAAATAAGTGGGGTTCCTAATCTCAAAAAGTCTACCAGCAGCCATATAATTAGTTGCGTTGTCAGTGACAATTTGTACAACATGTCCTTCTCCCACTTCTTGAACAACTTCCTCCATCATTTCACAAATAAGTTGTGTAGTCTTAACCTTGTCTAAGGCATCCACTGATTTGAGAAACATTGTACCTACTAGACAATATACAAGAAGATTTATTAAAGTTCTATTCCTCTGATCTGTCCATCCTTCACTCATGTTGGTGCACCTTGTTTCTACCCATGATGAACGAAACTCAGATAGCACAAGCATGACTTCTTGAACACTTTCTAATAGCAAATTTCTCCTAATGCTCTATGATGAAGGTGCTTTGAACCCTGCACCTACAACAACAACTGCATCAATCATAGCTTGCCAATAAGGACATATGGCACAGTGGAGAGGTATGTCAGAACAGTACCAAAAGTTAGAAATGGTCTTCCTTTCTTGACTATGGATAATTTTTTTCCAACCAATGGCATCCAAGGTAGGTTGGGAACCAGGTTTTGTGCAGGCAGAAAAAAATGTGTTCATGTTTCCACCTCCAATGTTGAATGTAGGAGGATTCATTTGGCCTTGAGTTTGACTTGGACTTGGAGGCATGTGTGGGAAATTTGGGAACTGCATTGATGATTCAGCAGAGGGAGATGACAATGGGGTAGTGGAAGAAACATTGTGAACTCCAGGAGTTCCTATCTATTTTGATTTCTTTTATTTCTTTGGATTACGTTGACTCAACATGTTAATGGCCAAGGTTTCTTGGTGTTTAACATTTTCGTCAACATTTTTGCAGAGACCTATATCATGGCCAGGTATTTGTGCAAGGTGGTACTTGAATCTATAAATGCCTCCAATACATTTCGCTTTGAAAATTTTACAAAGGAGGTTGGGGTCTCCAAGAATCTTGTCACAATAAGCCCAAGCAAAGTCCTTCTCCCTTGACATTATTGTTGTTTTGGACTTGTGTTTAAATTGCAGCTTCTGTTTAGATTTGGAGTTGTGTCTTCTATTTAATTTGGCTCTTGTAAAAGACAATAAAAAATTAAAATTAAACATTCCATATATAACTTCGCAAAAAAGAGGGTTAGTTATAAAGGATATGAGATTTTGTTACGGATCAAAGAGGAGTATGTCCAACAACACAAGCACATTTCGACCTAATATATCATTATGACCTTGAAACACAATTAGGTATATATGAGGAAATGATACCTAAAGGAAATATTATCAACATATATTGCATTGTAATCTTTAATTTGCAATTTCATTTCACATAAGACAACTAAACCAATACATCAATAATAGATTATGGAAGAACAAAAATACCCAAAGTTGTGAATGCATGGTTAAAGCCTTTGGAGTTGGCAAGACATCAACCAAGGAAGGAATGCTTGATGACTTGGCCAGTGGTTGGTATGAAACCATTTCTTAGTGCATTTTTAAAATCTATTTAAGTCCCATTTATAGGGTTGAAAATCCATAACCAAAGGAATATGCCAAACATTCGATTGTTGAACAATGAAACTTGAAACCTGCCATTGAAAACGAAATTGAAACTTCAATATAGTAATATACCTATTATTTAAGCCAAGTGCCAACATACCTCGATTGTTAATAGTGAAGCGTCTAAGCCTGAAGGTAACACACGCTGAAGGTGACGCGTGACTGCCCGAGGGTTAGTATGGAGTATGGATAGAGCACACACTAGCGACTACCCAGTATGGAGTTTGGACTTAGGCTCACGTTGGTAGTTCCCCGATATGGATTCTGGATTGTGTAATAGTAAGTAGTGATTGATTACTAAAGGTATTGATGTATGAGTTGTGGGCCTAAGAAATGAGAAGTAAATTTTGGAACGACTAACATTTAGTTTTTAGAAATGTGGCATACCTAAACTTGAAAAACTCATGCTCCTTGAGTCAAGGCTGAAAATCGAATAAATCGGAATCAATCACAGGAATCTACTTTAATTGGCAAGTTGCAAGTCAAACTTGTGTTGATCACGAGTTAAAGTTGGTCAACGTGAGTTTGACTTGCAAATATTTGGATCGGATCATTTGGAGAGCGAGCATATTCCGACTTGTGATTAATCGTGATTGATGAGTGAGTCCTGTTTCACTGCTTGTAACTGAAATCTGAACTGAAAATAGGAGATCTTACAATTGAACTTAATTGTGAATTTTCTAAACTAAAATTGGCCCATCGGCATCATTTCTATTTGTGGTCAGGTGCGTCAACGGAAGAGATTCATTTTAAATCAGGTTCATGGAGAAAATATTTTATGCAAGATGTTTGTTCTATGTCGAGGAAGACATAGTAATATTTTTCATTAAATTTGAATAACAATAGTATATACTCACTATTATGATCCAACCTGAGAAATTTTGATTGGCACTGCAACTTAAGAGCTATTCAATTTAAAGTGCGCTAATAGGATTCATCATTCTTTCATTGAATAAGTGTATTATTTTTGAATTTGTCATTTGTGCTTGTAGTATGTGGTACTAACCTTGTTTCACGTGCAAGGGTTTTTATTCTTGGACTATGACAATGCTAGTAAGATTTAGGCCTTTTGTAGTATTTGTACCCCATGATCAGTTTTGCAAGATGTATGTCCTGTGTGGGAAGAAATAGGCATTTAGTTACTACATCCTAAACTAAAGCATTGTTTCTTTTATTAGGTGCCATGTAACGTCCTCTACAAATTGAGGAGAAATGGGATGTAATATCCTATCCATCCCCGTAGGCTATAGTCCTCCATAAAGGGGAAAAAAACCCCAAAATACCCATTGTTGGGAAATTTTGGGGGAAACTGGGCTTAAAAAAACCCAAATTTGGTGTTTGGAGTAAGGTTTACTCAATCACTTAAAAATATGAAACCCCTCTGGAAAATCTATAAATAAAGAAGGATTGAATTCATTTTGGATCACCACGTGTGGATTAATTCACTTGTTCTTGAGCATTAGGTCTAATAGTTTTTGACCCCTTCCATCTCTTGTTAATTTCAGTGGTGAAAGATTCCACCCTAGTTGGCATTCCCTTATTATCTCTCTATTTGGGCACAAGGGTCTTTGGCTGGTCAGCGAATTCTGTTGGATATTGGTCTCTTGTCTTTTTCTAGGCACAAGATTTCTGTTAAAGGTGAATGAATTTTGAGGATAGTGTGAGATAGCTTAGTTCTGTTTGGCATACACCTCTCTTAACGCAAGCAACAAAGTTTCTGAGTTCTTAATATCTTGTTTTGGGAAAAGCACTCACCTTACACAGTGGATTCATTTTTGGCACTTGGAGTAGCAAAACTCTTTGCCTTATTTAGTTTTTGCATGCACAGTTAAAAAGATCACTTCCCTAGTTATTAATTCTTAGCCTTAGCTAAGGAAGCATGTTTGCATATCTCATATCATATTCAATAGAGGCAGACTTTAATTGTCTTGTCTATCCATGCAAGGAAGGTGCATTAGGATTAGGAGTTAAGAAAGTTGAGACATTGTTGTACATGTGTCCAGATTCATTTTACCTTCTAGACTAAAGGAAAAGTGAATAGTAGTGTTTGAAATTTTTAGTTATTTCCTATTTCAAAGAGTAATAAATAGTGATGTGATTTCAGTTTCAAATTTGTGTACTTTTTGTTACTTTCTTGAGTGGCATGTGATTCCCTATTCAGAACAAAGGGTTTCTCTACAGTATCTATCCTCCAAAGCTTCTTCAATGCAAACTAAATATCAAATCATGCCCTCGTACTCCAAAGCATCTAAGGCATCACCCTAGAGAAGCTCCAAAGTAGACCAATGAGGTATGTCAGGAAAACTCCAACCCCATGTCACCATACAAGTGTTGACATCACTGTTACAAAATTTACTCTGAAGTGTTGTATCCTACACCAATTCCTAAGATGGATGCCCAAAGGGGTTCTAGAACGAGGCTCAACCTTCATTGCCACATTTAAGACTTTTCAAAGGGACCGGTCCCTTTAAACTATACCAATTTTTACACTTTCACAATTTGGCCCTATTCCTATCAATTTTATGTTTTGTATTGAAAAGTCGGTCCTATTTTACCTATTTATTAACTTTAGGAACAATTATAGGTTAGCTCCAGCAAATGTCAACAAATTTGTGGGTTAGGTTGGCATTTCTCCAAATACTATCACACATGTATATATAATCACACATTTTCCTTTTAGATCTTGATTGGTTGAACAAAAAGGTTCGCTGCTTGTGTAATTTTGTCCCATACCTCCACATAAGCACTCATAGATAACAATCTTCTTAATTCTTCACAGTAAGGTCCCTTTTGGTTGCTATTTTTGATGGAGCAACCTCTAATAGTACACCTTTTACCACAAAGATGTTGTTGTTAGATAGAAATCCCTAGAGGAGTTTTACACTAGACATATAAATGGCTATTGTATATCACAATAATAAGCATTAACATATGAAGATGTGGCTGGCCGTAAACTCCATGCATTTAATCCATTACTTTTTCTTTCATGGCAGATTTTGTTCTGCATAGTAGATGTGTTGTGGCACTTGAGTGTGTTCGGATAAAAAATTCTAAGGCCAAACCCAGATTCTCATGTGTCATGGAAATTCAACATATGCCTTGTTCACCTAAGAACTACTTGTAACTCATATTAGGGTACTCATGTATAATCTCAACTCAACCCACTTAACAAGTTACCAAGATAAGGATTATCACATCCAACCTTGGTCTAAAACAATTAAGCAACACAATTTAAATCTCGACATGCCATAGCACCTGACATGTCTTAGAATGCGTTAGCACTATGTGGCATGTGTTAAAATCCCCTACATTCCCTGGCATGCTTTGACACTCCCTAGCACATCGTGGCACTTCTTGACATGCCCTAGTAGTTTAGCATACCTTGGCATTGCCTAACATATAACTTTGTCACTCCCTCCTTAACACACCTAGAACTCATTGAAACTCCCTCTCACACACTCTTATTCATTCATTTCCATGCATTTTGACCTAGTGTTTCCTTATGTTACACTGACACCCCTTAACACTCCCTAGCTCACCCTAGCACCTGACACAACTTAGCCTACCGCCTTAACACTCTAGCATTCCTTGGCACTACATAGTATACCTTGTCACTCTCTCCTTAGCACATCTAGAGATCGCTGACACTCTTGGTCACAAACTCTTATCCATTCATTTCCATGAATTTTTACCTAGTTCTCCCTTGTGTTTCCTTAGCACTCCTTATCACTCCTTGACACGTGTTGTTACACCCTAGCACCTATGATATCTTGGCATGTTGCCCTAGCCTCTAGCATGCCTTAACACTGCCTAACATACCTTGTCAATTTGTCCTTAGCACACCTGGAACTCACTGAAACTTCTAATCACAAACTCTTATTTGTTCATTTCCATTCATTTTGACATAGTTCTCGCTTGTGTTTCCCTGACACTCCCAGCTAACACTTCCTTGCATGCGTTGGCACATCTTGGCCGCATGTCACCCTAGAACTCTAGCATTCCTTAGCATTGCCAAGCATGCCTTGTAACTCCTCCTTAACACACTTGGAACTCAATGACACTCCATGCCACACACTCTTATTCCTTCATTTCCATGCATTATGACCTACTGCTCCCTTGTGTTTCCCTAGCACTCCCTAACACTCCTTGGCACACATTGGCACACCATGGCACTTGTCACATCTTAGTAGGCTTTCCTAGCACTCTATCATATATTGGAAATGCTTATCATACGTTTTCACTCCCTCCTTAGCACATCTATAACTTTTTAACACTCCCTATCACACACACACATTTATTCATTTACATGTAATTGAAATGAGTCCTCGTGTTTCCTTGGCAATCTCTACAATGTGTTGGCGCCACATCTTAGAACCAACACACATTGGCATGCCTTAGCACTTGGATTGTCTTGACATGCCTAACATTCCTTGGAACTTTCTAACATGTGTTAGCACTTCCTGAAATTCCTTGCACACCTTAGCACTCCCTAGTTTTCATGCCCTCATAGATAACCTTACTTTTTTGTGACTTGGGAACCCAACCAAGTCATTGAAAAAATAGTGTTGTGCCTAGACAAAATCTCCCTTTGTCTCAAACTGATTTTTCCATCCTCTTATCACAATCGTAGGATTTCCTCCTACAAGTCCTAATATGAAATTATCCTAACACACTTCTTCCAAGGGACGCCTAGAATTCACTACACTCCCTGGCATAATCGCTTATTCATTCATTTCCATGCACTTTGACCTAGTTCTCCCTTGTGATTCCCTGACACTCCCAAACACTCCTTGACATGCATTGACACTATCTTGCATAGGTTAGCATTCCTTTCATTCCTTGGCATGCCATGGAACTCCTTAACTATCATGCCCTCATAACTACTCATTTTTCTTTTATACTTAAGAACCCAACCAAGTCCTACCTCGACTACAACAACTTTACCAAGTTACATTTACTACAACTAACTATGCCTTGTTCCCCCAATGGACTATAAATCATCTTCGGCTTCTCATGTCCAATCTTAACTCATCCCACTTAACAAGTTAGCAAGTCAAGGCTCACATCTAACCATGCCCATAAAACAACTAAGCAAGATAGTTTACATCTTCACATGCCATAACATTTGGCATGTATAACAATCCATTGGCACTACATGGCACACATTATCATCCTTTGCATTCCTTGGCATGATTTTCCACTCCCTAATAGACCCTACCACTCCTTAACATGCCCTGACACTCTAGCATGCCTTGGCACTGCCTAGCATATACCCTTGTCACTACCTCCTTAACACAGTTAGAACTTGCTGACACTCCCTATCACACACTCTTATCCATTCATTTCCATGCAATTTGAACTAGTTCTCCCTTGTGCTCTCATGGCACTCCCTAACACACATTGGAACACCCTAGGACTTGGCACATCTTGGCATGTCGCCCTGGCACTCTAGCATTCCTTGGAATTGCCTAGCATATCTTGTCACTCCCTCCTTAGCACACCTAGAATTTGCTGACAATCCTTGTCACACACTCTTATTCATTCATTTCCATACATTTGAAACTAGTGCTCCCTTGTTTTTCCCTGACACTCCATAACTCTCCTTGGCATGCATTGGCACACCTTAGCACCTAGCACATCTTGTCATGTTTCCCTGGCCTCTAGAATGCCTTAGCACTACCTAGCATACCTTGTCACTCCATCCTTAACACACCCTGAAATCACTGACACTTCCTGTCACAAACTCTTAATCATTCATTTTCATGCATGATTTTCACCTAGTGCTCCCTTGTGTTTCCCTAATGCTCCCTAACACTTCCTAGCACTATTTGGCACACCTTGGCACCTAGCAAATATTGGCTGCATGTCGCTCTAGCACTCTAGAATGACTTAGCGCTGCTTAGCATACCATGTCACTCCCCTCTTACCACACCTGGAACTCATTGACACTCCCTGTCACACACTCTTATTAATTCATTTCCATGCATTTTGACCTAGTGCTCCCTTGTGTTTCCCTAGCACTCACTTATACTCACCACACATTGGCACTCCTAACTACAATGAGTTTCACTAACAATCAATCCAAAATCCCTTCTAGAGTCTAGCTAGTTACTTGTTCTTCACTAAGATATTAGGGTTAAGTTTATTGTATAGTGTTCAGTGTGAAAATATTACTAGGTATTTTTATCGCATAGAGTAATTATGATCTTCCCCATGTACACAAGGATAACTAAGCAGTGTTTCCCATAATCATGCAAGTGGAACTTCAACATGTACATTAGGCTAACCACAAAATATTTATCATATTTACACAATGCAAGGTGATAGGAAAATATTTACATTATATACATGAATGTACTAAGATCAGGACCATTAGCATCATATCTACATATGTACCACAAGACAAGGGTCATTACAACCCCTTAAAAATAGCCATAAGGCCTTCCTCTTTTGCAGCTCTATAACCACAAGGGTTTAATTGAAAAACACATAATTCCTTTAAAGATTTGTAGGTTGAGGCAGCCACTTCAAGCCCTTGAACTTAAAGATAATCAAATATTTGCAATTTTTTACAATAATAAGTCCATTATGCACACTCCTCATCTTAGAGTTGGGTAGAGAGGGAGAACACTTGATTGATGCCAGCCCTGTAAATGAAAATCTTTGCCTACTCATTGGTTGGACACTCCACCACTAGTTGACACCACTAACACACACCAAAAGTCCAAGATACCCATAATATGTGCCCTATACCCAAGGGCTTAGACTACACCTCCATAAAATGTACCTTCAACTTTAGATGTCCCAAAACACTAATATCCTAACCCTAGCCTATTTGTTAGATTTTTGTAAATTTCTCCTTAACTAACATGTGTTTTAAACTATTTAATCCACTTACCATATACTCTCTCTTGTTTGCACCCACCTAGTATACAAGAACACTTATGTTTTTAATACAACCAAGTTAAGAGTGTCGAGCAATAAAAAGGATCTTTTTCACCTCTATTTACCCTACATTAATATCAATCCAGGAACGATTTGTTATCTCAAAGAGTGTACTCAGTTTGGGGTAGTCATTTGTCGGAGTAATGCTAATAGTATAATGCTTTAAATACAAGAGTAAACAGATGCTTGGAATAAAACTTACTTTCAGAAAGAAACATAAAAATCAAATCATGCACTCAAAATGCTACAACAATTTATCAGTCAAGGGTATAGTAATAGTAACTCCTCCCTTTGAAAACTGATGCAATTAAAAAGTATTCAAGGAAAAGATCATCAACCTAGGAATTGGACAACATATGTCAATGTTCACTACAGTTTCAAATCGTTCTGCACACCAAAGCAATGGTAATTCAAATGACAGGAAATGAAACAAGGACTAATCTATTTAACAGGATTTCACTGCAAAGTCTTAACCTATAGAAATGAATGAAGCAATAATTATCCTACAGGAATTGAGTAGCAATCTTTACTTTAGAAATGATTTGAAAAACAAACAGTAATCGGATAGTAAACCAATGGAAATGAAATATTGAACAACAACTTCAACCAAATGTAAATACATAGCAAAACCCAATCGAATATTACACACAACACTCCTATATTAAAAGGAACAACAATCTGAGCTCCAATATGACAAGTATGAATCATGGTTATAAAGGAACAACACTTGTGATAACGATGGAACAACAATCCCAAATGAACAACGATCACGTTAAAAGTGAACCATAGATAAATACACAATAATACCGTCTTAAGAATATACAACACTGTTACTATGTAATCGAACAACAATGGAAATTTGTAAGGACCAACAATGTTATATGATAATATCAGTTGTTTAAAGGAACAATGATGCAATATAAAGTTAGAGTGAATAACATAACATTCCTGTTGCAAAGAATAACATTACTTATTCAAGTAGATGAAATATAACAGAACCGATATGTAAAATAGTAAGGAACATCAGATTACTAAACAGAGTAGATAAATGAAATCAAACCACACACGAATCGGAAAATAATGGTACAGGAGCAAGTGATCTACCAGGGCCGGGCCCTTAGCGTCCAGGGACACACTGCTTAAGATTACTCCAGAATCAAAGATGGAACAACAACCAAATTTTATATATTACGCATCAAAATAGAGTTACAGTAGTCGCTCTTAGAGATAGTCGATGATCAAAGTTCCAATTACAATAGTAAGTTTCATAAACCACAATAGTTCTGTCCCTTGGGCTAGTAATGCTGTCTCCTCTTATAGCAGTCAAGCGGAGATATCAATGATACAACGAATCGTTAAGGTAGCGATCCCTCAGGATCAAAGGATCCTGAGGGATTCGCCATACTGTCAGTTCTCAGTTATCTTCTTGTTCTCTTACGCCGATTTGGTACCTCCTCTTCCTTTTCCTGGCTTATACGCTCCAGTTTAGATTGCCTTGTTTGGATACGATTCCCTGTCAAAGGGACAACATTTAACCTTGTCTTGTCTTTTCCTTTAGAACAAAAATCTTCTGTTTTCTCCTTTTTCTACATAGGAAAAGGGTAATTATTAGTCATTTTACGTTGCATACAAATCTTCTTAGATCTATCATAATCTTTCACCATATACTTATTTCATAATGTAAAGAAGTTGTGAATTCAAGGAAAAGATGACAAACTGAGTGGTAATTACATACCTTCTCTAGTGCTCAACACACCCCCCTGCTTACCCTTTTTCATGCCCTCATGAAAACATTATAATTGACATGCAAGGCAATGAGTGAATAGGCCGGAGAAGGGATGTCATGAGGTGTTCTACAACCATGATTGCTAGCTAGCAATTCAAAGAAATGTCCTGTCTGTCCTTCAGGAATTTCATATAAGGCTTGATATCTTGGTGCAGGGTGCCAAATAATTGGACTTCTGAATCTACAACCTAACCAATATGGTCCTTCTCTCAAAATGAGGTCACCATAGAGACTCAGGTAGTCAGCAGCTAGCTTAAAGTTCTGATAATTGAATGGTTCTCGGTTTTGGTTGTTCGGATTAGAAGTCTGATATCAAAACTTGGCTGCTGCTATGGCAAGGTCTTTGATGGTAAAGAAATATTCTATCCCTTGCCGTATGACTGATGTGTGGATAGGTACCAATGCTTTGATCACTCCCTTAGTTCTCATTAGGCTCCTATGTTTATTCCATAATTGATGTGGGTCTCTAGGTTCTCCTCTCACCCATAAGTCTAATCCATTTTCCTGTCTTTGAAAGACATTATAGGCTTTAAGCCACTTTATTTGATTAACACCAAAAGAAATAAATGCATGTAGTTGGACATCTCCCACAAAAGGGCCAGGGTTCTGATTTGTTTCTCCATCTAATACAAGATTGTGCAAATAGAATTCACATAAGAGTCGCTGAACTTTCTCCCCATAGTGGTTACAACAATTTATGAAGTCATCAATAATGTTTATTTCTATAGGGATTCCTGCTTTAATAGCTTTAATTTTCAATTGTAAATATATTTCCATTAAAAACAAATCATAATTCCTAGCAGGTGCCTTGCACGCTAGAATGTCAGTGTACAAAGAGCATAGGGTATCCATTTGTTTGATGACTATATCTAGTCTATGAGTTACCTTTTTGACTCTTTCTTCTTCCTTTCGCCATCCTTCAAAGGCCCGATTTTCGGATGAGTTAAAGTCCCTCAGCTACTGTTGTAATTTTTCATACTTTTCTCGAGAGACAATCTGCGCTGTAAGTTTCTCTACTGATTGTTGGGCTTGCACCAAGTCCTTTCGTAGAGTTACTGTCCTCGGGTCACTATCCCACAGAGTAGTTGTAAGCGGGAGATTTACTTGAATATTCTTATTGCATCGTCTCGTATTTATGGTTTGAATTTCCTTAGAGGGCGGTGCCTCTGTCTGAAGTTCCTTGTCACAGGCCAATATATCATCTGTTTGTACTTCGACATGGGCAACAAATGGGTGTTGTTCCTTTCGGTTTTGAATGGCAAGCTGGTCATGAGTCTTCTTAATCTTTTTATTAAGGGGTTTTGTCTGAGCGGTTGTATGCTTTATCATAGAGTTCCCCTTTTGTCTTCTTCCTCATTTTCAAAACCCTTATCTGCTACCAAAGTTGCTTAATCACGCTAAGCAATCTTTGTTGTTCCTTTTGCAATCTTCTAATTTCTTCTATTTTTCTAGAAGGAACAACCATTTGTTTACTTGGGCCTGGAATTTGTACCTCAAGTGTTGTGGCTTCATCTTGGCCAATTTCCTTATTTTCTTCTCGGGGTGCTTCTTTAGTGCTATGCTAATCCAGTTGTTCAGGGTTAGAAACCCTAGCTTGCTCTGTTGTTTCCTGAGCAGCTTCTTCCTCTACCTCCTCTTCATCATGAAATTCCTCTAGTGTATTCTGACTAGGAACAGATTGTTCCTCTTCTCTTGCATCATTCTCTTTCCCGAATACACTCTCATCATGAGCACAATGATCCTTTTCTCCTTCATCTTCATCACACAGTTCTTCAGATGCGCTTTTATCATGAACATAGTGCTCCTTCGATCCTTCTTCGATGTGGAGGTTAAGTGGGCTATGAGCTTGGGCATATTCACCCATATTGGCCAGAATCTACGCCATCTCATCTTCTTGCAGCAGGTTTTGCAGTGGACTTCCACTGCATTGCTTTGCTTCCTCTTCCTCATGACCGAATTGTTCAGTCTCTTCCTCCAGTTCTTTATCATTCTCCTCCAATTCTTTTTCATTCTCCCCACCTTCCAATTGTGGGAGTTCTTCGTCTCTAGAGTTGTGTATTTCTATAGGTTGACCATTGTCTTCCTGGAAATTCCTCAGTGTTCCCCTGATTCTTGCCAGTCTAACAAATTTCCTTCATTTCAGAGATCTGCTTGATGCACCAGTATCATGTTTCCGTTTTGGGGCTGGAAAGGCCAATCCCCCATCTATTGCGACAATCAATTCTTCCCAACTGCTTTGTTGTTGGGAAAGGATGTGGCTGACTATCAGTCGTATTAAGCCATGGTGACTTACTACCGATTCTAAGTGGCGAGATTTCTTTATGCTTCGGGTGACATCATGCAATAAAGAATTTAAAAACATAGGCAAATTCACAGTGCACATTTTCTTTAACATAGCTAAAAGTTTAAGATGTCGTGGTCTTACCACATCTTTCTTGCTGTCACAAGTGATGTAGCTCTGGAAAATTCTCGCCAATTCTGCCCATGGCTCTCCCAAGGTTGCCCGTAAAACTCCCTTCCCTTTTACAGTCAGGTTCTACCCTTCATCCTGGAAGATTTTCATGGCGTCCCGCAATCTCACCTTTTTCAGAGTCCGCACAGGTCCCGTGGCCGGCAGTCCTGAAACTTCTGCAATTATGTCATCAGTGACTACTATCTGTCTCCCTCGCACCATGGAATAATGTTCATGCAGGTTTTGTAAAAACTCATTTGCCACTGTCTCGTTGGATTGTTGTATGTGGTTAAGATAAACTAACCATCCTACTCTTGCTAGGATCTCTCGTGCGTCATCGGAAACAATCAACCCTTGTGGCTCCTTGCAAATTGATCTTCCTCCCATGTTTAGCACACTGTAAAAACGCAGAGACAATAATGGAACAACAGGTTGTTCAAATTTTAGCTGCCTGTTAGAAAAGCACAAAGAAGATGTCGGAACAACAAGCTGTTCGAGTTTCAAACTTACTGCTAATTTTTGTAGAGCGAAACAAGGAAATAACTTCGAAGCAAAAAGCCATGCACATTGGAAAACAAAATACCGTTAAGCATTACTATTCCCAAGTCATTAATTCTTCCAATTGATGAACTGACACATATGTCAACGAATTATGGGGATTACTTGTGCCCCCCCTGCAATGTGATAGGCCAACCTCGGCCGTTAAATGAAAGAGTAGTTTGCTGAACTGCCATAGTACAGAGTCATTAAGGAATAGCGTATACAGGAATGCCATGTTTACAACGACGAGCGGATTACCAAAATCGAGGTGTAGCATAGAATCACTTAATAAATAAGGAAGTGCCACAATATGATGTGAGAATTGGAGGATAGGACAACTGATGTGCACAAAAGGTCCGATGGGATCATTATCAACTTTTTCTGTCATAGTTAATTTGTAATTGATTTTCATGTTTCAAAGGTTCGGAAGGGTTATATACATAATCTCATTTGAAAGATTTATAAAGATATAAGAAGAAGGGTTGTATAATTGCTATTGGTGTATAAGAAATATGACTTCAATACCATCAACAGAGCTCTGTTGCCCACAGGTGTCCATAACCTTGACATAGTTGTTTATTTCACCCTTGGAACCATAATCCTTTGTGTATGCATAGGAAAGTGTTGTGCAATGTCAGAGTGGAGGCCATTATGTTAGCTTGGTAACTAGATGAATCACAATGCCATTTACTAGGAAGGAGTGAAAGGTGGGTAGGTTGGCTCGTGATGAGACCTCCTGTTCCAAGGAATTTATTTTTCTGATATGCCTCTTGGATCATATCCCTGGTGTGGTGGCCATAGTGGGAATGCCACTTCACTTTCTTCCTTATGATCATGATAGGCTGGCTCTTGATGAGAACCCCTATCCTTCATTTGACAAATCATGTTAGCAATCTCATAAAATTTTTCCTTTTTCTTCTTTTTCCTTTTATATAGCACCTTTCCTATTTATATACAAAGGGTGGTTCAACACTCCTTAAGAGTAGGGATGGTGAAAGAAGTCTTAACATCTCAATAGAAAAAAATATGCCTTTATTCTTATTCAATAATAATGATCAAAGAGAATTATGGGGATTTAGAAGGAATTAACATGATAAAAATAATCAATCATATCGGTATTAGTAGAATAATGATAGCAAGGTGATCAATAGTTGTGTCCTTTCCTCTTTTCTCTTACCAATTCAAGGCACTAGCTTCTAAAGATAACAATTTTTATGTGATTTGCTGATTTTCGGTATCCTCTAGATTTTGTATTCATTGGATAAATGTATACCTGTGCCTTAAATGATCACGACTTTCAAAAATGGTTTAAATGATAAAACACACAAAGGAGAAATTGCACTCTAAAAAGATAGAACAACTACTGCACACAAAATCGTAAAAAGATACTTGAAACTGTTGTTGGAACAACAAAGAAAACATGCATAAACAAACAAAAAAAATGCAAAAATGCTGTAGTGCTGTCCCTTGGGAAAGGAACAACCGAAAATGCAAGTGTTTTTCCTTTAGAAAGGAACAACAAAAAATGAAAGTGTTGTTCCTTCGGAAAGGAATAACAAAAAAATGGAAGTGTTGTTCCTTCGGAAAGGAACAACAAAATTTGAAAGTTCTTTTCCTTCGGAAAGGAACAACAAAACGTGAAAGTGTTGTTCCTTTGGAAAGGAACAACAAAACGTGAAAGTGTTGTTCCTTCGGAAAGGAACAACGAAATGGCGGAAATTTTGTTCCTTCGGAAAGGAACAATAGAATGCAAAAGTGTTGTTCCTTCGAAAAGGAACATCAAAATGGTGGAACTACTATTCCTTCAGAAAGGAACAGCAAAATGCAGAAGCACTATTCCTTCAAAAAGGAACAGCAGAATAGTCAAAATGTTGTTCCTTCCGAAAGGAACAACAAAGTGCAGAAGCGCTGTTCCTTCAAAAAGGAACAACAAAATGCAGAAGTGCTATTCCTTCAAAAAGGAATAGCAAAGTGGTGAAAACGTTGTTCCTTCCAAAAGGAACAATAGAATGCAAAAGTTGCAAAAATGCAGAAATATGTACAGAAAGTAATTTACAGAAACAAAATGAAAGAATTATGTACAAAATGTAAAAGCGATCAAACCACTTAATGAACCAAAGGTGAGAAATATTTCTCTTCCTCAACTAGAAACCGCATGTCAGAGTCTTTGCAGAGTTGCTGATAGAAGGATTCCAGAGTGAGTGGTTTGCGGTATAATCGAACTTGGTGTCCGTTTGCATTAAAGGTATGTCCCGATCCATCAATGGTGGTTAAAGTAATGGTACCATTCTCATGTACTATTTGGATCTCTTATGGTCCGAGCCAGTGAGTCTGGAGTTTCCTTGGAAAATCTTGGAACCTAGAATCGTATAGGAGCACCCAATCTCCTTCGCAGAAGACTTTATTTTTGATGAGGGTGTCATGCCATTTGGTTCTTTGTTGTTGGATCAATGCGGTATGTTGGAGAGCAAAGAGCCTAATTTTATCCAGCTCGTTAATCTGCTGTAGTCTATTAATCTGGGCCTCGTTCAAGTCTAGACCAACTTCTTATGTTGTTCTTAAGGTCTGTATTTCGAATTCAATTGGAAAGATAGGTTCCTTTCCAAATACTAGTTGATATGGTGAATAACCAGTAGTGCTTCTCCATGTTGTTTTGTATGCCCACAAGGCTTCAGGCAATCTTGTAGCTCAATCACGTCTGTGTGACGCAATGGTTTTTGTCAGTATTGCTTCTATTACTTTGTTCATGCTCTCTACTTGGCCATTTTCCTGCAGGTGATATGGAGAGGTAATTTTGTGTTGAATGTGATAGTTTTTCAATGTTGCAGCAATTTTATTACTAGCAAACTGTGGTCCCCCATTGGTGATTATGTCTCTTGGGAGGCCATATTGCACAAATACGTGGAACATGAACTGTTATAGACATTTTTGGGCATTGCAACCCCAATAATAAATGTCCATAAACTGAGGGCTCCTAAGTCCCTAAAAGTGTTGCTTCACTACCTAAAGGAACAAGGTCAGCTGATTACATCATCTCCTAGAATTTCTCCACTAAAAACTGCTCAGAAATGGTCAAAACTGGACCATACTGAATACCCAGTGCAGAGGGTGTGATGCGTATCACCTTCCCAGTGTAAAGGGTGTAATGCATACTAAATGGCCCCTCTGTAGGGTGCAATGGGCGAGAATGGACAAATGGAAGAGACAATTTGCGAGGTGGAAGATCATGGAATCTTCCAGAAACTTCCCCTCTGACACTTGCCTCTCTGTTTTTGACTAGGGATGAGTAAGAGATCATCAGTCTCGAAGTGGAATCAAGAATTATCAGAGAGAGGAAACTAATCAAAACCCCAGAAGATGACTCACCCCCCTACAATCATCTATATATGGATCCCTCATCATAGAGATCCGGAGGCTAGAATCTTGTATCTTGTAGAGAAGTGTTGTTGGTTTTCTGGTGAAACTTCATAGTGTTGGGTGATCTAAGCTTTACTTGAGGTGAAGAAGGGCTTTCTTGCTGGAGGATGATGTTAGGTCAGAACTATTGGTTGTAATCCTCTTGCTATTCTTGATATTAATAAAGCTATTCAAGTTTTCCTCCATATTCTTGTATGTTTGAATGTATATGGATTTGTACGGTTAATACATATTTGGTCCTGTTTATTTATGAATATAGATCTCTGCTCTTCGATAGTGGTATTCTGGTTTGATTCCACAAGTGCTCTTTGAAGCTGGGCAGATGAAGAAGAAGCGGTAAAAGATCTATCAGGAAGGAGAGGAACCAAGTAAGGAACCAAGCGCAAGATTGAGGTTGGTGTCCTTTGTTCCACTCTTATCTATTTTCATAAAGGAAAATGAAAGTATTCTTTACTTGTTTGTTTCTAAGATAGTTACCAGTCTTAGTGGGAATAGCAGCTCCGAGTGGACACTATTCCCGGTAACAGCGAGTTTCATTGACTCCCAAAACATGGAGAAGAAGGAATCACAACCAGAAAGATGTGGAATAGCTTTATATGCGGAAGGACATGAAAATCAATGGTACATTGATAGTGGATGGTCGAAACATATGACAGGTGATAAAGAAAAACTTCAGTCATATAGTGCCTTAGAAAAGGAAAGGAAGGTATCATTTGGAAGTGACACCCCTACTCTCATAAAAGGTAAAGGTTCTGTTCTTTTGAAAGAAAAGGTCAAGGCTAGAAATGTTATGTATGTTGATGGCATAAATCATAATATATTGAGTGTCAGTCAAATGTGTGATCAAGGAAATGAAGTAATATTTCGATCAAATGGATGCATTGTTCGTGAGCTTAATACAGGAGAAACAATGATCAATGGCATAAGAACTACAAATAATTTATACATACTCAAGGGAGGACAACAACAATGTTATCTAAGCAAGAATGATGAACACTGGCTATGGCACAGATGATTGGGGCATCTAAGCTTCTCTCAGATAAGGAAAGCATGCAAAGATCAGGCGGTTTGTGATCTCCCTGACATCAGAATTCCAGAAAATACAGTATGTATGTCATGTCAGTTTGGTAAGTAAACTAGAACTAATTTCCCTGAGAAAGAAGGATCGGCTAGCAGGCCACTTGAACTTGTCCATACTGGTGTATGTGGTCGATCTAGGAAAAGGTCACCTTGAGGAGAAGAATATTTTATATTGTTCATTGACAACTTTTCCAGGATGTGTTGGATAGGACTTATGAAGTATAAAGATGAAGCTTTTGATAAGTTCAAAGCATTCAAAGCCTTGGTTTAAAACGGATTAGATCACAAAATCAAATGCCTCAGGTCTAATTGAGGAGGGGAATTTACATCGGATGAATTTTTTGATTACTGTGAAGAACATGGAATAAGAAGGGAATTCTCTACTACAAGGACCCCCTAGCAAAATGGAGTAGTGAAAAGGATGAATAGAACGGTTCAACAAATGGCTCGTGCTATGCTTGATGAGTCTGGAACTCCTACAACCTTCTGGGGTGAAGCCGAATTTGCTGCAGTTACTATTCTCAACAAGACAAATGTCCGGGTAAACAACACTTAGACTCATCATGAACTTTGGTATGATAAGACTCCCACAGTAAAATAATTCAAAATTTTTGGAAGCAAATGCTACATCAAAAATACTGATGACATTCTTGGCAAGTTTGAACCTAGAGCAGATGAAGGCATTCTTCTTGGTTACTCTCCCCACAACAAAGCATATAAGTGTTACAATAAAAGACTTGGAAAAATTATTGAAAGTATTGATGTAGTGGTTGATGAAGAAGGAAACACTCCTAGGCAAGTAAAATATGAAGATTTCGAGGATGATGAAGATTATCCTTCAACATCAAATTAGATTCATGATGAAGAAGAAACCCATGAGGCACCAAAAGAACAGATAAGGATAGAAGAAAAGACTCCATCCAAGTACGTTCAAAAGAATCATCTAGAAACTCAAATTTTGGGGCAGAAAGAGGCAGGTGTACAAACAAGAAGAACCATTTTAGAAGCTTCAAGTTATCTAGCATTGTTGTCCTCCACTGAACCACAGATGTAAGAGAGGCATGCAAAGATTAATGCTGGGTCAAGGCTATGGAGGAAGAACTTGAGCAGATTGAAAAGAATAACACTTGGGAGTTGGTTCCTAGACTAAAAGACAAGAATGCCATAGGGACAAAACGGATATTGAAAAATAAGCTGAATGAAAGAAACAAGGCCAGACTTGTTTGTAAAGTGTATACTCAACAAGAAGGTATAGACTTTGAAGAAACTTTTGCACCAGTTGCTAGACTTAAGGCCATAAGAATGTTCCTTGCTCTTTCTAGCTTTCAAAATTTCAAAGTATTTCAAATGGACGTGAAATCTTCTTTTTTGAATGGAGACTTGGACAAAGAAGTGTACATTGAGCAACCAAATGGGTTTATTCTTGGAAATGATCAAAAACTTGTATGCAGACTCAAAAAGGCTCTCTATGGCCTTCAACAAGTTCCAAGGGCTTGGTATTATTAGTTGGAGAAGTACCTTCATCAACAAGGTTTTTCAAAAGGATCAATAGATAGCAACCTATATATAAAAATTGATAATGATAAATTGATAATACTTGGTGTGTATTTTGATGATATCATATTTGGTAGAAATGAAGAAGACATGAGTCAAAGCTTTGCCTTGGTGATGCAAAAGGAATTTGAAATGTCCTCGATTGGTGAGCTCACATATTTTCTTGGTTTACAAGTCCAGTAAAACAAAGAGGGTATTTTTCTATCACAAACCAAGTATCTCAAGCCGATCTTGAAGAAATATGGGATGGAGGATTCGAAACCAGTATGTACCCCTATGGTAACAGGATGTAGCCTCAACTCAAATGATGAATCAACAGTAGTACATCAACCAACCTATAGATCCATGATTGGTAGTTTGCTCTATCTAACAAGTACCCGACCAGATATTATGCATGCAATGGGAATAGTTGGAAGGTTTCAGGCAAATCCAAAGGAAACTCATCTTCGGGCAGTTAAGAGAATTTTCAAGTATCTTCAAGGAACTCAAAACGTTGGCTTATGGTATCCTAGAAGTACAGATCTCACAGTTCATGCATATATAGATGCAGATTGGGAAAGAAATGTGGATGACAGAAAAAGCACTAGTGGTGGTGCATTCTTTATGGGTTCCAGATTAGTATCTTGGTTCAACAAGAAACAAAGTTCAATTGCATTATCTACAGTTGAAGCAGAATATGTGGTTGTTGCATCTTGCTGCACACAACTTCTTTCGATGATGCAAACATTGCAAGAACTTCAAATCACTTGTACTCCACCTATCTCCATTTTTTATGATAATACAAGTGTAATCAGTATTTCAAAGAATCCTGTCCCACATTCAAAGACTAAGCACATACTTATCAAGTATCATTTCTCTAGGAATAAGTGCTTGAACAAAAATTCAAATTGGAGTATGTTCCCTCTAAGGAACAGGTTGCTCATATACTCACCAAACCACTGCCCAGGGAGACATTTGAATACCTTAGACAGAAGTTGGGGGTAGTTGATGCGTCATCTTGCTGTTGAATATTGTTTGTTTCAAAGAAAAGTGGTTGTACGTGATTTACATGAGGAGGATCCGTGTACATATGCTGGTTTATGAAGATACAATCACGTATATGTTGGTTTGAAGATATTCTGTGGGTCAGGCTCTGGATGAAAAGAGTCTGACATGGGTCTGACAGAGACCATCTAGCACAAGTTCAGGGGGAGCATATATTATTCTAATAATTGCATTATATTAAGAGATTTTGGTTCAATCCCACAGTTTTTTTAGTTTCAGAAGGAACAGGTGCAGAGGGAGAACATGGTTGTTGGTCTAAATAATGATTGACAGATGTTGCTGATGATAGTTGTTGATACATATCATACTCTTGCTGTAGATATTTCATCTCTATGTCGTGAATTTATTTTCTTATCAAGGTCATGTAATGGCCTATCTTGGTCTCCCCACTATGCCTGGGATGGATGATGTAATGTTCTTATTTTGTCATGTGTAAATTCTTGATGTATCCCCACTTGGTTGGGTAGATGAGTCAATCCCCACTTGGTTGGGAGATGGATGTATGAGTCTTTGGCGGTAGGAAGGTCATTCATAATGTATAAAGTTATGTATCTTCTTATAGAACATCTTCTTGCAGACCATTGCCTACAGTCAGGGGGAGCTTGGACAACACAGCAGAGCAGAGAATTCAACGTGTACTCAGGGAGAGCATAACCCTTTTCCCTTGATATCAAAGGGGGAGAATGACTCTTTGAGTGACTTTGGGTTGCCATCAAGTCCAAAGGGGGATATTGTTGGCATTATGACTTAGGTTTGGCTCTATGACATAGGTGTTGTCCTTGATGGCAACTCTCTCAAATGGCAGATCATAGTTCAAGCTCTCAGAATGAAAGAAAATTATGTATACACGGGTTCCTCTTAACCAAGTCACGTATACACATGGGATTGCCGATAAAAAGATGAGTATATGTATGCATGCACTTTCATGCAAAGAAAAGTGCGTACATGTGGTAAATCTTATGTTTGCTCCATGGTATTTAGTCTGATATATTTGAACGTATGGTTTTGGTCCTTGGTATTGCATCCAAAGTGTTGAACCCAGGTATTGGGTCCCTAGTATTGGTTCTCAATGGTTTTGGACCATGGTTTGAGTAAGGCCTAAGACTATAAAAGGGAAGGAGATCATTTGGCAAAGGATATGAACTGAAGCATTGAATATCTTATGAAAAGCAAGAGCTAGAATTGGGTTATGGTGCATTGCTGGATCTAAACCAAAGAGGAACTTGAGCACTAAAAGATGGATAAGTTCTATTGATGGATTGAGATCTTAAGGCTCGAATAGTAGTATCATTGTGTGATTTTGATATATTATAATTGGTGCATGACTAGATCTATAAATCTGATACTCTGGGTATAACTAATGTCTGATTAAGTAAAAGGGTAAATTATCTTTTATATATATTTATGCAGGTTCGGGGTGGCAGAGGCATGTATACACGTGTGGTAAGAAACTGAAGGAAGCGTATACGCTGGTTGGCCTTGATACAGCTGCTTATGTACACAGGGTTATGTATGTTGAAGTAGCGTACAACTCATGAAATATGTTTTAGCTACTTCTGTTTATTGTTGTAGTGTTCTAGGTTCAGAATTGGTGTGTGGTTACTGTTACTATTTTCTGGTTACAACATTGTAAGAATTGTTTGGTTGGTTCAGTATTGATTTGTAAAAAGAGATTGGTTGTTACATATATACTTGATGTTTGATAGATGTTATTCATTGATCTAGTCTGAAAATTTATGAAACGTGGTCCCTGGAAGAAAAGAGAAGATTTATGTAGGTCAGCACCTACATACTAGTACTTCAGCTAGTACAAGAGCTAAGGGGGTTGTAGCTCCCTTCTAGGAGAAGCTGGAGAACGAGAGAGGGTTGTAGCCTTCTGTAGGTAGCAGCCTGTGTAATGGTATAAGACTGCACTAGTACAGAGCCATTGTAAAGAGAAGTTTCTAATTGAAATAATATAGAGATGCATTGCAGCAGGTGCTTTTCACCCACATTGGGTTTCCACCTTATATCTTGTGTTCCTGTGTGTGATTGTCTATTTTTCTGTTCCTGGTTACTATTTCTATGTTTCTAACACACAGATTAAAGATAATTATTTGAAGAATAATATAAATTATAAGTCTATAAGTTATACGCTAGTTTCCGGAATAGAAGTTGCGTATACACGTTGATTTCTCTGACTGAAGTAGCGTATACAAATCTGTGTATGAAATGAAAAATAATTGACTTAATAATACTGATTCACCCCCCCTCTCAGTATTATTTCCAACAAATATAGATGTCATTGTCCCTATTCTCTCTCAAACTTGAAATGGGTGAAACAATCTTAGTGCTTATTACCCACCAAAAGTCGGTATGCCTAGGTGAACATTTATCCTATTCATCTTCTTCTAGCTGACAACTAGCAACCCCTAACAAACACCTTATAGTCAATGTGATGTGGAATTTTATATCTACCACACACATTACACCTATGTTTCTTTGTCCATGTTTCAAGATAACATGTTAGAAGGTGGTAAATTGAATCCCAAAGGCATGTTATTCATTGTGCAATTGAGTGCTTATGCTTGTTTCTCATTTGGGTATTTGGCATGGATTATTGGATAACTTGGAAGAAGAAAGGATTTTGACTACATTTTTTTCCCTCACCTTAATGGGTGGTTAATCTTCAATCCTAGTCTAGTGGGACCTCCTCTAATGAGCCATGATTTTAGGAAGGAAAATGTTGGAAAACCTCAATTTTGATAGTGCAGTCTCGTTTTTGCATTCCATATTTATAACTTCACTCTACACATTACAAGCCCTATACACCATCTCCCCTCTTTGGTCTAGGGCTGCTAGAAAATTCCATCCACTTGCCCACATATGTGGTTCGAGCTTGGAAACATGGACCTAGAGGTTGATGCAACTAAAAGAAAGGTAAAAGAATGTCATGGCCACAAGAAAGAAGTAAAAGAAAGAAAATTATAAAATGAAAATGATGGTCAAAACATTAATATTAACACATAGGAAAAATAAAATCATGAGCTCTACCCCTTATCATTATGGTCATCACCTGGTTCCTTGGGACAATGTTTCTCTATGACATCATTAAAGCAACCGTTGCATGTCCCAACCCATAGTGGGTGATGAACTTCCTCACCTTTAAGGGGGTAACCATTGCTACACAGTGTTAATAACATGCTCTCATTTCCTAGAGCTTCAAGCAGTAATACAAAGAAAAATAAAGAAACTTAAAAGTGTAATAAGAGGGATGGAAAACAAAGGATGGAGTAACTCATGCATGCACTATTGCTCCCCGCTCACATCTCTATACCCATAATATGAATTTCCTCATTACAGCTAGCCCTTTGACCATGTAATTTGGCCTTGAGATGCCTTTATTCAACTTCCATTCTATAATTATTCACATGAAACCTATCGAATGATGTATGCACAAGCAACATTTCTCTCCCCTTAGGGGCTCGGAACACCTAATAGAATCATCCATTAGATAGTCTTACATAGGGAGGTAAAACTATTACATTACCAAAGCCCCAAATTTCGAAAGGAAGGTATGTATATAATGTCAATTTTCCACTTAGATCCACTAATGATTATTGTACCTAATGGTGAAAATGTAGCATTGGACATTTTGTGTAATTGGAAGGTGGTTTTCATCACGGGATGTGAAACTTAACTATGGCCCAAGTCCATTAGAGGAGCATTATGACACCATAAAAGTAAAGCATTGAGATCCATGGTATTCCCACTACTTGCAAAGCATTATTCCGGCATATGGGAACCTACATCACTCCAATAATCTTGCACTTTCCCCCACAATATTCATGCGATGATTGACTTGGACCAGTGTTCCCAACTGGATTAATAGTCATCACGTGGTTCAGTAGCTGATCTAAATCCTAAATGAGGTTTGTCCCACTCCTAGAGATATGGGATGGCTAGCACCATACTCAAATCCCTCAAAGTTGGAGAATAAATAGTCTATTCTATCAATAGGAGACCCAGGAGACCCATTTTGTGCCCAAACATAAAATTGGGTTCCATAATGATTTTCATGGAGATTTAGGCACCAACCCCTAAATCATGCTTTTAAAATCCCTCTACACTCACTTTGGAACTATAGGGGCCTAATGCATGCCCTCAAGAGGCCTAGGCATGCATGATGTTGCCCTTTCGGCTCCCCTATGGGTGACTTATTATGATTTTACAATCACTATGAGGTTGGCTTGTAACCTCACTTAATATTTTGCCATTATTTTATTATCTAAGGGGCTCAAAGGCTAAAATTGGAGATCATTGAACACATATAAATTCGATATATCTCATTTTATCTCTCTCATCATCACACTTGGATAATTCATACCTCTTGAAAGAATTCACACTTGTTTATTAGCTATTGGGGTATTCTTGGATGAATTCCAATGTTTGGAAGTTATTTTGGATTGTCTTTGGAGCTATTTCTTTGGTGAATGGATGGATATACTACATGTGATCTTGTAACTTCCTATTGTTGAAAAATTTTGTCTTGAAATTGTCTAATGTACGTAATTGATGCTTCTAAATTATGCTTATTTATGACCTAGGTTGTTGAAAATTAATTTTGAAAGGTTATATATCTAAGAATTACATATGTTACTCATTGTATAACATGTAATGAAATTTCCTAGTAGAGGAATTATTGTAACTCTCCATCAAATTCCATTTTCCTTAGAAGTGGGTAAATGGTAGAAATTGGTACTTAAGGAATCAATTTTATCCTCCTTAGAAATAGATTTAGCTTATCATTTCCATCCTTGACTCCATATGCCCAAAGGAGAAGGCTCTAGTCTAAGTACTTGGTGATCATTCTCTCCTTTCATCCATAAATTCTCCTCTTCAAATTTTGGCCCTTTTTAGGCTGGGACGTCAAACTAAGGCTTAGATAGAAATATATAGGGACACGTTTTATGCATGCTTGAGACATAATTATTAAGTGGAGGGTCTTGGCTACTTGACCTACAGATTTGGTGGGCATCGACTTATTTTTCCTCCACAAAATCTCTTGTTGTATGTGTTTCCCTGAGAAAGAAAACCTAGTTTTTGTTCTTGGACTTGAGGGATTCCTTAAAGTTGTATGAGCCTAGTAATTTTTAAATTAAATCTTAAGAAGCATTTTATCTCCATCTAATTAACCCTGGGAACTCCAAAACTCAAGAAAAATGACCAAACCCTAGTTTTTGGGCATTCTTATTCCTATATATCTCGTAGAAAGCATAAGGCTTCATAGTGAAGCCTTATACTTGAAGTGTGAGTATTTATTATGAGATTATATCCTATCACCTTATACCTTCACCTTAGAATACCTTTCATAGGTGATCCTATCCTACTAGGATTCCTCCCATCGGTGAAAATCCATAAAGAGAAAGGTGTTTTGGCTGAGCTAACATTGAGCCTATACTACATTGTTAGCACTTAATGTAACTTTGTGTCTTGCAGGGTTTCCCACTTTAAGGATTTCTAGTTTTTGTGGTAGAAATTCCAACTTGGCAGAAGACTGAATACTCAATAAGATCTTTTTTTCTTGGTTCTGAGATACACATGATTCCCCAATTTGAATTCCTTGTGTACTCTATGTTGATCCACAATAGCCCTTTTTCTTACCTTGAGATATCCTTAGTTTCTTCCTAAGGATATTGTTCCCTCTTTCCTATCCTTCATCTTGTGTGGCCCAATATGCACCACATTCACCAAATAATTCCAATTGATAGGATTATTGCACTTCCTTCCATAGAGTTCTCGAAATTGACTCATCATTAATGATACCTAGTATCCATAGCTATAAGAAAATTCAACACATTGAAGAAAGCCTTCCCACATCCGTTGTCAGTGCATGATATACAACCTTAGCATACATTTCAACACTTTTTTTATCGTCTTGGTCTTCCCACTTTTCTTAGGATGATGTGTTGTACTAAAAGCCATTTCTGTCACCAGGCCACCAAATAGGTCCTTCCAAGATTTATAGGTAAAACTTGTATCCCTCTCTGAGATAATTTCCATAGTTACTCTAGGTAACCTCACTATCTCTCTCATGAAGACTTGGGATATATCACTAGCCTTATAAATAGACTTGATAGGCAAAAAGTGAGTTGTCCTACTCAACTTGTCTACCACAATCATAATGGCATCATTTTTCCTATTTGTCCTTGTCAAAACTATGTTAAAATCCATGGGAAATGACCTCCAATTTCCATCCCATTATGGGAATTAGCTGTAGAAATCCCACTTAATGTCTACACTCCAATTTTACCTATTGAAATTACAAACATTTAGGAACTACTCAGTGATTTCCTTTTTCATGCCTGACCAGTAATATGACCATTGGTGTTATCATTTTTTGATAATCATGATTACCATAATATGGTCTCTTATGAAATTCATCCATAATGAGCTTCTTCAAGTTACCTCGACAAGGTATATACCAACTTTCCATGAAATTTAGTAGTCCATCATTTGTAATAGAAAAATTCCTGCTCAACACCTCTTCAGGTTCTTGTTGTAAGCATTCCTTTAAGCCTTAATAATGTTCATCATGTTGCTTGTCCTCTTTAAGCTTTAATTAAATATTAAATTCACCATTACAAACAAATTCTACATGGGCTATATGTAGCCTTTTGTTGAGTGCAAAAACTATGTTATTCTCATTTCTTTTAATGTATTTGATCTTGAAATCAAATTCACCAATTAACGCTAACCATTTTTCCTATATAGCATTTAACCTAGGTTTATCAACCAATTATTTTATCCCTCCATGATCCATAATTAGTAAAAACAAATATCCAAGGAGATAATGTCTCCACATTTGTAGTGCATGAACTATCACTGCAAACTATAAATCATCAGTCACATAGTTCTCCCCATGTTTATTCAACTTCCTCAATTCATAGCAAACTTGTTGGCCCTCCTGCATCAAGACCCCACTGAGTCCTTCCTTGCAGGAATATTTTCACATTATAAAGTCTTTATTTTGATCAATGATCCACATCAAAGGTGCATGTGAAAGTAAGCGTTTTAGCTACAAAACTTGTACCACATTCAATTTTCCATTAACATTTACGTCCTTTTCTTCACAACACTATGATTGGTCAAATCTTGGATAATTTCCTAATGAATCGCCTCTACTAGCCCGCCATCTCGATAAATGATCTTACTTCTAAAACATTTTATGGAGTCGGCCATTGCATGATTTCCTTAACTTTTTTTTCGGACAACTACCACACACTCCTTTGAGACTATATGCTCCAAGTATTGGATCTTGGAATGAAAATCTCACATTAGCTAAATTTGGCATAGAGCTTGTGCTCTTCTAGAAAATTTAGCATAGTTGTTAGGTGTTTTCCATGCTCTTCCTTGTTCTTATAATACATCAAGATGTCATCAATGAAGAATAACATGAACTTATCCAAATACAGACTCAAAATACTATTCATAAAACAAATGAAGGTAGTAGGCACATTCGTGAGCCCAAACATCACAACCACGAATTTGTAGTGCACATACCTAGTTTGAAAAGCCATTTTATGTATATATTTGAAAATTCTATTGCTCCCTCTAGCTAATGAAGTAAGTAATTCATCTGTACTAATCTATTGCCTCATCCTCTTACACTACCTATAACATTGGTAGGTTCCTCTATAGCTAAGGGAAATCAATCAATAAGTGGATTTCCCCACATTCCCGAAACTTGATGGGTTTTCTTTTGGATCCATATAATATTTCTCTTATAGACTTAGAGAATTGGTCTCTAACAGTAATGGCAGATTTATATTGAAAATCACCCTTTGTGGTAGTGGAAATTTTCATCCTCCCTCTCATTGAATTGTATCCTACAAAGTTTCATCTTTTCCCTTTAGAACTATGTTTTCATTTTATCCTCGAGTCAGTTCTAAATTCTGAACTATGCCTTGATTTCTCATATCATTGCTTCATCTTCTTGATGGCCTCTTCCAATGTCCTTGCCTCAACACACTTGATTATATCCTTAAACTTTTGAGGTATCCCACATATATATCATTGAATATTTTCCTTTTCCTCTTTTATGTAAGGCACATACCTTAACAACCCTAAAACTTGGTAATATATTATTCATTTTTTAGTTTCCCTAGTTTGAGCTCATAGAACTCTTTGGACCTATTAGCATAATATATTTTAGATAGATACTTCTTCCCGAAGAATATCTAAATCTGTCACAAGTCAAATCCTTCTCCTTGATATCATTTACATTCCTTAAATCTTCCAACCAAATACCAACTTTGTCTCTTAGGATGAAGGTGTATACCCTTACTTTCAAAGTAGTTATGGACTTTGAAAAACTTCTTGATTCCTAGTAGCTATAGCTCTACTAATTTGACTTCCTTCACTGATCCATAAAATATAAGGGTATTTTCCTTCTCAAAATATCCCGTAATAAAGTCCTTTTATTTCATTCTTTTATAACTATGCCTTTTTATTGTAGCACTAGGAAATTGTTCAGGGCTCTGTGTCCTTCTCTCTATGGTACTCAGAGGAGTTCCAACCTTCATATTGTGTTCACTTCCCTACCTATTCCTTTTCTTGGATAGACTACCCTCTACACCATATGTACTCAACAGTTGTC
The DNA here is from genome assembly GCA_000404065.3 of Pinus taeda. Taxonomy (NCBI): domain Eukaryota; kingdom Viridiplantae; phylum Streptophyta; class Pinopsida; order Pinales; family Pinaceae; genus Pinus; species Pinus taeda. Next base: position 267,253 of record APFE030905190.1, read on the forward strand.
TTCTAAGTCTAGATGAACTTTGCTTAAAGTTGTAGTTGACTCCTAGTTCATGCTACTTATATATAGGTAAATATGGTAGGCTATGAAAAATGACTGCATTCATTTATGCCTTCCTTTTTGTGGCCCATGACAAGGTTCTTGTTGTGAGCATTGTAGCTTCTCAATTCAACTCTCAAACTTCTAAGAGTATCCATCCAATTGAAGGAACCTTCTTCTCTTCCTTTCTCTACTAACTACTCTTCATGTCCATGGTAAGATCTATCAAAGTTATATTTCATTGTTTTAATACTCATCCCTTAGCCATTGGTGTATTATTATGTGATATCATACACTCATAATGTTTCGCCACTCATTATTCATTATCACCTTGGTAATATTCCAATAAGCACATAGCTTACAGGCTACCTTAAACATGAAGTTTCAAGTCAGCACATTTGTCAAAATAATCTAACTTATTAGGGACATCATTGCAGTCAACATGAAATTCACAAATGAAATGTTATGACAAGAAAACAACAAATTCATATTCAGTTGCTATACTATAATAAATATTCTTTAAGTAATGCTACTAGGCCTACGTTACTTATCCTTTCTATCACATAGGTTCACTTCTTGAACCATTGTCTCATACCTCTTTGTAATAGTACCTCCCACCCCCTTAGATAACCTAGGGAAGATGGAAGGTTTTACTTTCATCTACCCAAACTCCATAGTCTCGTCATGGAAATAGTGTTACAAAATTCCTATTTTCTCAACTTCATTAAAAATTATAATAAATACCACCTTTGCATTTGGCTCATCGAGGACCTTTTTGTGATATAAATTTTATTGAAATTCAACTCCCCGATAAACATTTATGGCCATGTTTGAAAGGTAATACCATGTGGTTCCCACGTAGTAGCTGAACCACCCCTAGAAAATTCATGTCACCAATCTGCCAACATGTCATATCCAATCCTACGTGGTACCTACCATGTCATAGCCTCACATGAGTGATCCAAACTTAAACAGGAAAGCAAAAAAATACATATATAACCATAAATATAGAGATATAATAGAAATAACACTTCATTTCATTAATATTAAATAACTGAAATATACTTACAAAAACAAATCTAAATAAAATAGCTTGAGTGGTGGTAGCTTATCTATGAGAAGAGATGTGGCGGTTACATGCCTATTAACTATGTTACAATGAGGCTCGAAGGCCTGTTTATTACTGAGAAGCAATGGAAAACATAAACATCCAAAAACCTAACCCTAGGAGATGAAGTGCCAAAAGTGTGGGCCTTGTTTGGGTAAATTGGAACATCAACTTCCTGGGTTCGTAACATGGCATATGATCTAAGTTTGGCTATCATAATACCTCATTTCAAAGATTTTGAGGAGGAGACTCAAAAAATTTGGCTAATTAGTTTGGATTTTTCTAGTCTCTCTGTTTTCCCTAAAAACATCTTTTAGTCCCTCAAAAAGACTCTAGAAGTTTATGACCCGAAAAAATGCTAAAAATAGTATGTTTGGCTACAATTAAGGAAACTGAAAAGAAATAATGGTGGGGGTCAAACTTGAATAGGAGGGTGGTCACCAATATCCACTTGGATTAGTCCCCCCACCCTAGGAAACAATGGTTCCCATTGTGTTGAGTGCCTCCATGTGATGGGGAAACTTCTGCTAAACTTGTTCCCTTGTGAGCCACTTTCCTTGGTGAAGGCATTAGCCCGCTTTGACAACTAGATACAGTTGGATATTCTACTAGCGAGTGTTCTTGATTTGTATGTCCATGATCTGATTAGTTGTGGCATGTTCCATGTAGTATGGCTTTAAATCTATTGGTGTGAGTTGTTCTGCAATGTTGGATGTGCCCAATAATGTTGGAAAGTATGGCCGAAGGCAGTCTACATTGAAAATTGGGTGTAGAAAAATGGATGGTGGAATGCTTAGCTCGAAGGAATTACCCCCTACAACCTTGGTGATGGTGTATGGCCCATATCGAAGTGGGAGAAGCTTGCAGTGGGGTTCAGCGAGGCGCTCCTTCTGCAAATGTAGCCAAAATATGTCACCCACTGAGAACTTATGTGGAACCCAATGCTAATCATGGCGCTTCTTATACTTAGCATTGGATCTATCCAATATATCATGGACCTACTGACAGATGTGTTGAATGCACTCAATGAAGCAGTTAGCCCTGTCGACTTCAGACTAGACATGATCCAAATTTGCTTGAGTAGCTCCAAATGGTATGACCACAACAATGGGATATAATGGCTAAAATACCAGCCCTATCTGAAAGGGGTTGTGGCCTGTTTACCTATGGAGAGCTCTGTTGTAACTATGTTGGACATAGGGTAGGATTTCATCCCATGTCCATGGATGCTTCAAATTATACATGTGTAGAATGTGTATGATCATCCTGTTGGTGACCTTAGTTAGGCCATAAATTTTGGGATGGAAAGTTGTGGACTTAGTAAGTTTCGTATCCAGCATTGACCAGAGACTTGACCAAAATGTACTTAATAATATACTGTCAAAATATTATACAAATAATTGAGGGATCTTAAAGTGTATCCATACTCACTCAAAGAATTGCTTAGGAGTGGCCTCTGTTGTGATACTGTTCTTGTAGGCCACCATAATGGCTATATTAGAGAATCTGTCAACGACCATGAAAATGCAGTTGTTGCCATGTTTCGAAGAAGGAGGACTTGACATGCAATCCATGGAGATGGGTTGCCAAGGGCAACTAGGAGTAGGAAGAGGAGTATATGACCCTTGCTTCTTGATGGTTGGTTTGGAAATGGTGTAGGCAATGCAACATTTAATGTACCTCCCAACATCCTGATGAAGGTTTTGGAAATAAAAATACTTTTTCAATATTGCCACTATTTTCTCTACTCTGAAATGTCCAACGACCTGACTATAGTGTGTGTCCCGAATCATCTTGGCGCACTCACTTTAAGGAACAAATATGTGTCATAGGTGGCATAATAGTGCATCTTGGACGTGAAAAGTTCAAACTTGCTTACCTTTCAGGAGTGTTTGGTATGTGCTACCGAATTCTGGATCGCTCTTGTAAAGATGCGGCCACCCCGAAGTCTTGTGCCCACAGGAGTCAACAACAGTGACCAGTGCCATGACTGGTCGTCCGCTAAGGCATTTTGTAGAATTATTGGTGTTTCTATTCTTGTGGTTAATGTTCAAATGGAATTGTTCCGGGTATGTGGACCATTTCTAATGGCGATCATTCTGTAACTTACCTTGTGTCTATATGAACTATAGGGGTTGGTGTTCTGTGTGGATTACCGTTTCTTTCCACATATTGTACTGCTTCGATTGACAGAAAGCCTACTAAATGGAATACATTTCTTTTTCATAGATGGGATACTTTTAGACTGCGTCTGAAAGTGTCTCACTATGGTCAGCCACTAGATGTACATGTTGAGTAACAACTGCACCACTAGCATGGTCGGAGGCATATGTCTCAATATTAAGTGGCTGTTGTAGATCTAGTAATGTGAGCACTCGCATAGAGAAGAGGCATTGCTTCAACTTAACAAATGCCTTTTGTTGGGTTTCAGAACAAAAGAACTTTGCTTTCACTCCACCCTTAGTGACTTCTCTAGATTAGCACACACCATGTGTTGTCACAACGTTTGAAGGACCTGTCAAATATGGTGGAGGTGCTCTTCCCAACTCTGGTTGATGATCAAGATTTCATCTAAATACACCACCATGAATGCATTGGTGAAGGGTTGCAATATGTCATCCATTAACCTCATGAAGGTTGTGGGATAATTCAGCAATCCGAAAGGCATGAAGAACCATTCAAAAAGGATCCACTTGGATTTGAAGGCAGTCTTCCACACATTGGAGGATTCAATAGGCACCTAGTGATAAGCAGACTTCAAGTCAATCTTGCTGAAATATTTGGCCCCCTTGAATTGGTCTACAAGGTCATCAATCCATGGGATTGGGTACCTATTCTAGATAGTGATCTTTTTCAATGCCTGATAGTCAATACAAAGCCTCCAAGTCCCATCCTTCTTCTATACCAATACAATCAAGGTTCCACAAGGTGATGAGCTTGGCCTGGTGTTCCTTTTCTGCAAAAACTCCTGAATCTACCTCTTGAACTCATCACTATCTAGAATAGAGAATCGATATATTGATCCATTGGGTAGTGGCACACCTTGGGTTAGATCAATGGAGTGCTTGATGTGACAATGTAGAGGTACCCCGTAGATGAGGTGAAAATGTCCCTGTACTCCTCCACGACCTTCTCTATCTACTGCTCTTGTATGAAGGAGCCTTGCTTGGAAGTCGTAGCCACAATATTCTTCTTGCCCTGGGGAAAAATGATAAGGAAAACAAATTTTGTGGTCTATGAAATGATCTTACTACATTGCTTTATGGAGATCAAAGATATGGTGGTAGGAATAGCTACCTCCAATATCCTATACAAATTGTTTTCTAAAGTAATAATCATAGAGTGAGGTCTAGAATCATATACAACATGCTGCTTCAACAAGTATGGTTGTCATAATAATACATCACAAACTTCAAGAGGAGAAACATGACACAATACGTCATCCGTGAAGGGCTTCATGTTGTAGGGAAGGTGACATTGCTAGCTAACATGGACATATCGTCCTTGGTGAAGCCATCCTATGGTGTATGGATGTAGATGTGTTGGAGGCAGTATACTTAACCTCTTCACAACCTCTGCTTAAATGACATTCTTTTGGATCTTGGTGCCGATAATGAACTCCAACAGAGAACCCTTCACCAACATCTATGAGTGGAACAGGTGTTCCCCCTCCTCTAGATTTGCAGGTTCATTCTCTTGGATATTGGAGGTGGCCATAGTGGCACTGGGCTCTACGTCAATGATATGCTTCCATTTGTCATTCCCCTTGTCAGGTTCTGATTCAGAGTCAAAACATAGGTCTGATTCAGAAGCCTTCAGCTCGGCCGCGAGCGACTGCTTGGCCCGACACTCACTTGTGTTGTGAGTGGAGCTCTTATGGAACTCACACCATTTTCCCATGTCCTTCTTCATATTTGGGGCATTTTTATTTGGTTGTAGCTTCAACTGGCTATCTTGGGTCACCTCATCTTGTCTTTGTCCTTTTCTCTACATTTTGGGGGTGCATTTTCCTTGCTTTGGATTCACAAATCCAAAGTCTAGCTTCTTATGTTTAAACGTCTGCTCGATCTTGATAGTGTATCAGTATGTTGTGGCGAGCAAGGAAATTCCTAGCAACTCCATCTCATCCTAGATGTATCTGTTTAGGCAGGTGCGGTACATGAGTATAAAATGTCACTAAGAATCCTTCATACCAAACTTCGTGTGGAGGGTATGAAAAAAATTTGTAAACTCTGGCATGTCTTAGACCCTTCCATGTCGTACCATGGTCCACTTTATACATTTATCCTCATAGCTCCCGATTGGGTAGTACTGCTCCTTGATGGTGTCCTGGAATGAATCCCAAGTGGTTGCGACTGAAAATAATGAGGGTCTACTTCCATATTTCTTCTCACACTAGGTTTCCCATTAGTCCTTGACATGGGGGGCAACTTTGAGAAGTGAAAAAATAATATTTTCTTGGCTGGAAAAATCATGAACAGAAAAATATCCTTCTAGTAGATTTGACCATTTATCTAGAGCATGTGAATCTATCTCACCTACAAATATTGGGATGTTCAAGTTAACTTGTACCTTACAGGGTGTGGCGCTTATAGAGTGGCTAATGGAAGAAGATGTGTCACCCTTGGGTAGCCATTGAAGGATTTGGGAAAAGGTCTCTGTGATCGCATTCCTCCGTCACATGGGGGCTTCTTCGAGCAAGATTTTGAAAGGATATCATGTTCCCTCATATTTCTTCTCTTTCACCATGGGAGGCCGTCGGGATTTGCGAGGCTAGGCTTGCAAAGGTTTTACTAGTTCAAGCCCTAAATACTTATATATTGACCTCATTGGGTACATGCAAAGAAAAAAGAGAGAAAGAGCAGACCACTATGATACAACTTATTTGAACTTAAACAAGAACACAAAAAATTATAGATATAACCATAAATATATAGATGGAATAGAATAACACTTCATTTCATTAATCAAATAATTGAAATATGCTTACAAATAGAAATGGAAATAAACTAGCTTGGGAAATGGTAGGTTATCTCTAAGAAGCGATGTAGCAGCTACATGTCTCTGAACTATGTTACAATGAGGGTCAAAGGCCTATTTATTATTGAGACAAATGGAAAACCCTAAACATCCAAAAACCTAACCCTAGGATATGAACTACCCAAAATGTGGGCCTTGTTTGGGTAAGTTAGTACCTCAACTTCCCTTGGTTGTAACTTTGGCATACGATCTGTGTTTGGCTATCATAATACCTCATTTCCATGATCTTGAAGACGAGGCAAAAAAAAACTAGTAAACTCGTTTGCGACTTTTCAAGTCTCTTTGTTTTCCTAAAAAGGTCTTTGAGTCCCTCAAAATGACTTTGGAAGCTTAGGACACGAAAAAACACCAAAAATAGTACGTTGTGCTACAATTAAGGAAACTGAAAATAAACAATGGTGGGGGTCCAAGTGGAATAGGTGCTTGGCCACCAATATCAACCTCGATCAATGAGCTCCACCTAACTTAGTCTTAGCCTACTTGGAAAGGAAATATTGTTATAATCAAATTTTTGGTTTTGGCCCGTGTGGTGAAATTCTTAGGATGACCCCGATGAAGCCCCAGACACCGAACTTCTTTGCACCCTTGAACTAGTCTAGACCCCAAGCTAGTTTAATCCCTCGACCACATCTTGGCTCGTGGTTGACATTATTTTATATAGTTTGTTTATGACATATGTTGATTTGGTATTATGGTAGATCAATTATTAAGAATATCATAATTCATAAGTGTTAAATGGTTTATGTTATTTGTGTACTAAATGGTCTACACTTGATGATTATCATTATTATACTAGAAAAATATAAGATTAAAATTTTCTTAACTAATTCAACATAATTTTAGATATTGTTTCGAGAATATATATATATAATCTTGGAATTTTTTCTCCCATAGTACTTTAAAGCTACTCCTTTATACTTTTGCTCCTAAAATCTTGTTTTCCAATATTGTGGCTCTTCACATTCAAAAAATGAACTCATAGGTTGTGGTTTGCTGGGGGAGATTTATAGATATTGCGATAATAGTATACATTATCATGGAATGGGCCATAAAGTCTCAACGATTTTTTTATTCCTCGAGATTAAATTGACAATGTGTATGATGAGATTCATTCATCAATTAATAACAAAGTAATGCTTTTCCCTAACTTCAAATTTGAATTTCTCCATGGTGAATATCCTTTTCTTGTATGCTCTATGCCTTTGCAACAATGAATGGTTCCTTATCTAACATGATTTTTTTAAAGATCTATGGTATGAGACGAGGGTGTTCATTAGTGCATTTCTTATATGTGGTTGTTGTCCATGCGTGAAGATATATGTCAAATAAATAGTGGCATCCCTTTGAGGAAATCAATTCCTTTGCGGAAATCATAATATGAATAATAGTTTGTAGATGATTATATCATCTCGATTTATTTTAAACGAACCTTAAATGAAATGATTGTAGAGTGCTTCGGATTTATTTTCTATTAGCTATACTACAATTATGGGTGAACCCAAAAAAAAATAGATGTTTGGCTTGTTATAACTCAATTTAACACTCATTTGAGTCCATTAGAGAAGCATTTCAAATTATATTACATATTCCTCTTGAAAATCCCTAAAAAAAAGTCTAAATTATCCCTCCAATGCTCCTAGGATACTAGCATAAAGCATTGTGATGCTCAAAGTGACATAACAAAAGGTTTGAAGTCTCCTAGCTTATAAATAAATAGTATTGAGGTGTCCTTGGTTAGTGGAGTGAGACAATATGAGTTTGAAAGGATAAAAAGGTGATGAAAAGGAGAATAAGGATGAGATCATGTGGAATCAAGCTAAAAATTTCTAGATTCACACCATCCACTTTCATAAATCAACTATAAAACAAGTCTTTGCCATGAAGCAAGAGAGAGGAAAAAATGAAAATATCTTCTTATATGTGAATGTACATATGTTTATTTATTTATGGAGATCTTTTGTCTTGAAACACTAACAATTATATATTAAAGTAGAATTTGAATACATTGTGGTCTATATCTATAGGTAGAGAGGTGTGTCTCTACTCTCATCTCCCTCCATCTTACATGTGCATTTATTAAGGTCACTAGGGGTAAGTAAGTGGATTACCTAGTGTCTATCACAAAAGTGTCATCAATTTTCTAGGAAATATTCTCTAGCAACAAAGAACTAATCCAAGAAATAATGGCTTCGATGACCCACTAGTTTGGATACCTCCTACCCATAACTTTATTTGACATGAGGTAATTGTTAGTTATTTAAGGATCACATTTGGTAAAGGCCTTTTTCTTGTTACCATGTGGAAATGATACCATAGAGGTTACAAATGATGATTTACCACATAGCCATTCAATGGTTTTTCTCTTGTAGGTAAGAATAATCATTATCATGCTCACATGCTATGCAAAAAAGACATTTGATTTTCCAAGCAACTTTGGGTGAATTCCAAATTATGAGTGGGATGTGGGGTGCTAGCCCATCAAAAAGTTATCATTTCTTTAGATAGAGAAATAGTTAAAAAAACGAAAAGTTGACCCATCTAAGGATTTGTTTAGGATAAACATTCAAATTTCAAGTCCCATTTGAAGGAATTGATGTTGGTCTTTTGTAAACCAAGTGAAACCTATAACATGAAGAATCCTTTCTTCTGCATTTGAAACACCCTTTGGCCCTAGCCTTGAATGATAGATGAACATATTTAGATCCAAAGGGTACTTGAATGGATATATTGCATGGTGTGTGGTATTTTCAATTAACATACAAATTAAACATTTTTGCTTAGTTAGTAAAAAGTGATTTCGTGAACACTGAATTCTCACTTTGTAAAAAGATGAAATCTTTCATGCAAATTTTTTGGAAATGTCATACTACCAAAGGTTGTTGGGAGTTGGTTCATATGCAAGTTTCTTCTGCTCTTTAGAGTGATTTAATGGGATTGTCAAATTAGCTCAAAAGTGTGTTCCTTTGGTTTCTATTTATGTTTATGTGTTTGATAAGATTTAACAAGAAGAGGTATATGACTCTCTATACTAATGGCTATCCTCAAAAAGAAAAAGAGCCTTAGATGCTTTAACCTATTTTGATTTGATTTCTACTTAATAAAACTCGGGAATTATGTTTAGGTATTTGGTAAGATTTCCTTGAAACTCTCTCTATGCTACAAATTATCTTCAAATTCTAATGCTTTAGTCTATTTTAATTTGATTTATGTTAGTCCATAATTATAACTTCTTATTTATAGTATATATTTATAAAATCTATAAAAATAAATAGAAATACTAAATTGAAAAAACAAAAACATTAAACTATAAAATGAAATAAAAAAATGTTAAATATATTAATTTTTTTTCCAAATTTAAAAAAATCAATAAACAAAATTAGCTAACCTGGTTACAACTCGATGCAATTAAACCAAACCCCATACATAACACAAAATGCAAAAATTATACCTATATAAGTTTCAACTGCTCAGCCGAATTTAATCCGAATAACTCTTATTAATACAAAATACATATAATAATAGAAATATTCAAACAACCCTGGTTGGAAACACATTAAATAAAAAATAAATAAGATACTGGCCTGGTGTATCGATCACGTTCAATTTTCTGCCATCTTTCATCTGCACTTGTTGCAATTCACAAGTGCCTCTAACTGTGGAAGAACCAGAGCGACAGTGAAAGGCCTTGCGCCCAATTATGGAATTACCAGTTGCACTTTTACCATTGCCCGTCCGCCCTACCAACACTACAGTGGACACCTTACTGGTACCTCCTTCCCTTCTTTCCATTCTATCGTTTCAACCTGAAACCTTCTGAAACTTCACACAGAATGAATAGAGTGTGAGGTGATTATAATTGGTATTAATAGCCGAATATAGTTGCTTACCTGTTAACGCACCGCCCCTTATCTGAAGACAACGTAGCGAATCACTTTGTAGCCGAATCGCTCTTTATAACATTCCACATTCCTCAACTGAATCCGATGTAGCGGATAACTTTGTAACCGAATTCCCTTTATTACATTCCACATTCTTTAACTCAATACGACGTAGCGAATCACTTTGTCATTGAATCTTGACGGGTTAACTTTGGAAATGCTCCCCTTTTTCTTTGAAATTGAAACAATTCTAAAAATATAGAATTCTCATACATATTTAAATTTACAAATTGGGTTTGCAGCAGGCTTTAAAATAATTTTTGTTTTGCTCAGATTTGATTTGGATTTAGATTTAGGGAAACATGTTAAAGATTTAAAGATATTTAGAAGGAGTGAAAATCTAATTCATTATAAATAGTTACTAAGAGTTAATTTTATTAACTTCTTTGAATAATAGTGATGAGTTAATTTACTTTTAAATAATAGCCTGCTATAATTGTAGCACTACTAACTTAACAACTAAATTATAATAAATTTTACTATTATATTAAGTATAATATTGACATAGTAACATAAATTATATGACTAATAGATTTCATAAACATCAAAACATATATATATTTTCCTAAAAAACATGTAACAAATTTTTAAATATAGGAATTTGCTGCCACATTATTATGAATATTTTTAATCTCTTTATTACAATATCATTAATGTCCATTACTTTTTTCCATATAACACATATTCTTATATATTTTTTAATTAATTAATTTAACTTAAAAAAGAGGAAATGAATAATAAAATATAAGTATTTCTGAAATAAATATAAATTTTTAATTAAATATTATTTCAAAATTAATTTTGAAATGATTGAATTTTGAATATTTATTACAAAATATTTAATTTAGTTTATTATACAATTTAGAAAAAATGTAGTTATTCAGTTTTATGTTTTAAAATATATATTATTATTATAGAAGGAATGTTGATATTATATTTAAAAAACATATATATCTCATAAAAAGTTCAAAATAATTGTTATAAAGATATATTTACATAAATGAAATAATATAGAAAATATTAATGGTAGTGAAGGAATTTCATATTAAATATGGAGAAAGACAGGGTTATGAAAATATTATATTGAAGGATATTTTTGATGGAGAGAAAAGTGAAAAGGTGTGATAGTTCTGAGGAGGCGCAGATAGTTTGTGATGTTGGTCATAGAATTCCTCAGATCTATCCAACTGTTGACAATAGGGAAGTGAATTATTAAGCATCAATCATTGAGATGGACAGTAGGCTTTGTGATCAAGTTGTTTCTATTTTGATTGATCTTGGATCTAACTATAGTTATATTAATCCTGACTTGGTGGATAAGTCTGGTTTGAGAAAATAAGTGCATGCATAATCTTGGTTGGTACAATTTGCTACATGTACAAAGAAGCGAGTTCACCATTGGGTAAGAGCTTGTGCATTTGAGCTAAATGGTATGCCCACAACAACACATTTGAATGTATTTACATTGGGATCGTATAGTATGATTTTGGGTATGGATTGGCTATAGCTTCATAGAACCAAAATGGATTGCTTCGACAATACCATTGAGTGTGTGGATGATAGTGGAGAAAGTAGGACTTTGTAGGGGAAGAAGAAGCCTACATCAGTGAGGATGGTTACCTCTATGCAGGCTAAGCACAGTTGCATAAACGTTTGTGTGATGTTTGCAGTACACATTTCTAGTGACAAGGGTAAGGAGGTTGATGATGCATTTGTGTTAAACAAATACCTTTTTTTGCATCACTTTCAAGGTGTATTTCCTAAGGACATTACAAAGTTTCCACCTCATAGGGAGGTAGACTTTTCTATTGAGCTAGTGCTAGTGGCAACTCCAGCATCAAAAACACCTTACAAGATGAGCATGCCTGTGTTGGTTTAGTTAAGTTTAAAGATAGAGGAAATGTTGGACAAGGAGTAGATCACACCGAGTGTATCACTTTGGAGTGCACTAGTGTTGTTCGTAAAGAAGAAAGATTGTACTCTTTGATTGTGCATTGACTACAAGAAGCTGAAAAAGGTAATAATCAAGAACATGTACCCTTTACTGAGGATTGATAATTTGTTTGATCAGTTGAAGGGAGCAACAGTGTTCTCTAAGATCGATTTGAGATCGGGATACCATCAGGTACACATCAAGGAAGAGGATATTTTCAAGAATGTGTTGAAGACCAATTATGGTAATGATGAGTTTTTTGTTGTTCCATTCCATTTGACTAATGCTCCAGCTAAATTTATGTGGTTTATGAATAGTGTGTTGCATCCTCATCTGGACAAGTTTGTTATTGTATTCATTGATGACAACTTCATATATTCTAGGAATGAGGAATAACATGCTGAGCATTTCGCAATAGTGTTTAGATTGCTAAGAGAGCATCAGTTGTATGCTAAAGTTAGCAAGTGCATCTTATTTTAGACAAAGCTACATTACTTCAAGAATCTTGTCTCCAAGGATGGTAGAGTAGTGGATCCTGAAAAGATAAGGGTGATCATGGAGTGGGAATTAGCTCCTAAGAATGTGGATGAGGTGAGATCATTGATGGGATTGGCAGGTTACTATAGGAGGTTCATCATGAACTTCTCACGCATTGCATATCCTATCACATCATTGTAGCAGAAAGGTAAGAAGTTTGAATGGGCAAAAGAATGTGAGGCTTTTTTTGAGTAGCTTAAGTAGTTGTTGACACATGCACTATTGATAAAGATTGTAGATCCAACCAAGGAGTTTGTAATGTGTATAGACACTTTCAAAAGAGAACTTTGTGGAATTCTCATGCAAGAAGGATAGGTAGTGTTCTATGTGTCACGAAAATTGAATGAGCATGAGAAGAACTACTCGACATGTGATATTGAGCTAGTATTGATTATACATACATTGAAGATGTGGAGGCACTATCTTCTTCGCAGGAGGTTTACATTGATGGGAATCATAGTGGGTTGAGGTATTTGTTTGATTAGTCGAATCTAAATGCCACGCAAGCTAGATGGTTAGCTACTCTTAGTGAGTTCAACTTCAAGATCAAATACATCAAAGGGAAGGAGAACTTGGTTGCATATACTCTTAGCAAGAAGGTACAGGTAGATCATATAGCAACTATGAGCTCTTATGGGACAAAGTTACCAAATAGGATCTTGTAGGTAGGACAACGAGATGAGAAATACATGGAGATAACACATAGGTTACAACAAAGCATAGGTATAGGTACAAGTGTAGGTATAGGTAGAGGTGATCAAGATGCACACTATTGTCTTCGGATGAATGGTTAGTGAGGTTTAGAGATAGGATCTATGTGTCGAATTGTAGTGAGCTCAAGAATCTCATCTTGAAGGAGTTTCACGCCAAGCCATACTCGGGTCATCCAAGATATCAAAAGACATTGAAGGTGGTAAAGAAGTCCTACTATTGGTCGAATGTGAAGAAGGAAGTGGAAAAGTTCATGGCTAGATGTTTAGAATGTCAGGAGATAAAGGAATAATGTAAGCTTCCAGGTGCAGGTGGAGCAAGGAGAGTTCCCACCAGAGCCTCATTTCATATTTCAGTGGAAGCAGTTCATGCTCACGAACATACCCATAGAGCAAGTTAAAGTGTAGTGGAAGCACTTTGGGCCTAAAGAAGCTACATGGGAGATGGTGGATTAGATGTGCCCCCTGTATCCTTCATTTTTTACTGATTGAGGAAAATAAGTTTTGGTTTGATGTTGGTATATGTTTGGCATATGTTTTGTTGATGTTTTGGTATATGTATGGATATGTATATGAATGTAAATACCACCATGGGGTAAATTATAAAGCTCCAAGAACCAGTATGGGCGTCCTATTATTATGGTTATATTGTAATGTTGTCATGATGTTTTTCTTTTGAGTCGGTCTTTCATTTTAAATATTGCGGCGAGCTACGTTATAAAGCTCCATGGGCAGTATGTTTTCTTTTTAGTGGTCTTACTGAGGTCTTGGTGTGGTTTGACATCGAGGATGGTGTTCCCCAAGGGGGAGGGTTCTGTAACAACCTGGTGAAAATTTCATGTAATAAAAGTTAATAAAGGAAAAATAAGACCACAGTTAAGGGACACTTATTCCAAGATGAATGTTGGGAAATGATATCCTAGAGGGAATCCCTAGAAGGATGTTTTGGCAAAGGAAAATTGACAAAGGAATTAAAATGAAAAATAAAATAAAATTTGCACATTCATTTATTAAAATAAAGGAAAATAGGAGAAAAGGAAGGTAAAAGGTCACAGGTTGCATGTGAGGAGGAAATTGAAGGAAAGTAATGGAAAATGAAGAATGTGAATGCCTCATTAATAAAAAGGGTTCTGAGGATTAGTTGGAAATCTTTTTCTAACCCTTTGTTAGTTCAAGTTTTGAGTTCTCTCATTACTCTCCCTCTCCCACACACACAATCTTGGTCACTTAAAGTTTTCTTGGAGCACTCTAGCTTTGGATCAAGGAAGGAAAAGAAAATAAAGAGAATGGAAGGAAGGAAAGGATCAAGGATGAAGAGCAGGATCAATCAGCTTCAGTAGGAATACCTGTAGGTAACCTTTTGCATGTGTGATTTCCTATCTGGTTTTCACATGAATGGATTTCCATGTTGGTGTATGGATCTCTTGTGGTTGGTGGCATGGTTTTGTTGGGTTATGAGAGTGGTTTTCAGCCTAGCCTTGCCTTTTTCTGAATGCCATGGTATGTTTGGATGTTTATCTTAGTTTTGAGCTTTGGTTTGCCAAATGGATTTCGAAATCTCAGGCAAAGGTGGTCTCAAGGTTCATTCCCAATGTTCTAGGAATCCCTTGACTGATTTTTTGTGGAGTACACGGTAAAGCCTGAGGGAGAAGTCTCGGTTTAGGGTCTACTCATCTGGGTTTCGATTGCATTAAAGACTAAGAGACTGCTCTTAGTTTAGGGCTCAGTGATCCAGGATTGGACTGTGTAAAGATTGAGAGACAAGGAGATGAAAAATTCTTTAAGGATAGTGATGGATTTCGCATGGCATTCTATGTTCGATTTTCTTGTGATTGAACAACTAGTTTTGGTCTGATCATAGTTTGATGAGGTTGGAGGTTTTCTAATATCTTGATTCCCTTGGTTCTTCTTGGATTGGTTTTTCTATCAGATCCCACATTCATGCCTGGAATATGGAATCAGGGTGACTCGCTAAAAGAGAGATTTTTTTAAGCCATGTCTATGATCAGATGGTACGTGGAAGTCCCAAATCTAGTCGGATCTGCCTATGCTTAGTAAAAGATAAGTTCTCTTACTTTTGCACTTGATTATACGTGGATTTAATGGTTTCCATATCTCTTATATTTATATGGTTTTAGGTTGGTTATAAGAATGGTTAAATGATTGGTTCATGTCATGGTTATTTCATGTATTTACTTGTAATTGCTAAATGGATGGATGCAAGACCTAATTTATGATATAATAGTTCAATGGAGAAGGAAGTGATCCTTCTCATTACATTTCATAAGTTCTTTTAGTAATTTACACTCTATCTTGTATCCTAGACCTATAGGTTGCATTGATGCCAAGTGTTTGAGATAATTTTATCCCCAGTTGGGGATACTCATGCTTAGTCCCGAGGTCTGATCACAGTGGCTAGCACATAGCCCTCTGAGAGTGACTTTGGGTTGCTGAACACTTTCGTGCTGATAGAATGAGAGTGACCATGGGTTAAAAGTATTAAATCATCAGTGGGACTTATGGACAGGATATCTAGGTGGCTGACATGTCTCCTGACGGTGTTTCTGTAGATGTGGATGAGTTTGTTTGATATGTTCCATCAGTTCCCTAGCTGGATGCTTTCTTGGGTGGACCTAGGAGGAGGAGGTGTTACATAATTATTTATTTCTTTCTCCTCTAGAAGACAACCTCTCTTGTAAATAGTACCAGGTCTATCGAAGTGACCACAATAGACGTCAAAAATTACATCACAACACTATGTTATCACTCTATATTTTTTGAAGTTGCAGAGTAAATTACATAGGTAACCTTAGAACCACTATGGAAACTAGGAATCCAACCCTTCCAGTTTTAGAGACAGATCTCTCTTTATGATTTAGCTTTGGTTTTTTTATGATATTAGGCTATTTATCATGCTCAGGTTTGGGTTTTTTGTGTTTTTTGGTTGAGATAGTGGAATTAGGTCATTGGGAAATGGAATCATTGGTTTAGGTTGATCAAACATAGAGTTTATGGGCTAAACTTATAGGGAACAGTAGGAAAGTTCACTGGATCCTTTAAATCTATGGTATGGAGGAGTAGAAAAACATTAATAAATCCAATTAATAAATAGAGAAATTAAGAATTCTATTTTTATTTTTCCGTAGAAAGCGTAGAAATTATTATAATTTAGATAAAGAGTGTACTTTTAAACAAATTATGTTCATACTCTTCTTAGAATAATTTAGATATAGAAACATATGTGAAAAAACAATGAAAACATTTTACAGAGAAATATGCACTTCACCAATGTAAATGGCACAAGAATACTATAATGCTTGCACTGTATTACTGAAATGTGATCAATGGTAGCTTTTGTTAGAGTCGGTCTAGTTATCCCTCCGTCAGAGATCATAACTCTTTTTTGCATTTCATGTTTAGGTGTCCCATCAGTTTCGATCAGTTGCATTTCGTTGGGCTTGCCATAACTCTGACAGAATGGTTTGTGTCACTCATTTCCCTCGTGTTTGGCACTGCTGGTTCAGGTCTGTTCATAAAAATCAAGTCTTGAAAGGTCATATTTCTAGGTCATGACAAGTGTTCTCGGTTATTAGGTCTAGGGTTAAGTCAATTTGGTTTTGCAAAGTATAATAAAGCTAGTAGGCTAGAGGGAGGTCCTCGATAGGTGGTTATCTCAAATCTTTTTATCATTATACAGATAGATTAGGACTTCTCTTCAAAACTCCGTTTTGAAGATAAGTCAACATTTCATTTTTTGTAATAAATTTTCAAAAATTTCAGTTCTTGAATTGTGCAGGTGCAGCCTTGGTCTCCTTTGCCAGATTATATCACAGCTACCCCTGCAAAAAATTGTCAAAGAAAAACATTATTTCAACCAAATTTAAGGAGGAAACCAAAAAGTCAGAAGTCTATTAATCCTGAAAAAGTGTCAAAGACAAAACATTACAAAGTGGGTTATGAACCAAGCAAAAATCAAATTGGAGTCTTCATAAAGATATTTCAATGAAATTTAAAATCATTCTACATGCCAAGAGTGGAGAAAATTGTTCCAAGGAAAATTTGTGAGTTTGAGTGGAGGTCGGAGCAATTTTCAGGCGTGCGACGCACTAGGTTAGGAGCGCGACGCATTGGCTGCGCGCGGCGCACTGGGCAAAAAGCACCAGTGTTAATTTACAAGCGTGCGGCGCATCAAGAGCGCACGACACACTGGGCAAGGTGTGCGCCGCTTATAGTTTGGAGCCTGAAACTAGTTCGAAAGCAAATCAAATCACCTCCTCCTCACATAAAATTGTCAGGTAGGCTCGCCTCCATTGCCTTTGCTTGCTTTTTAATGGTGAATGTGATGGGTTCGTGAATGTTTGTCATGGAGATCCAAGTTTGAAAGCCCTCCTTTTGTCAATATAAAAAGTGTTGTAGGGTTTGAAAACAGTGTGTAACCAAGGTTGTATTTTCCCCATTTCCCTTTGTCCCTCATTCCCAAATTCACCCATCATACTTCCCCATTAATTCCCTCATTAATCCTACACTACAATCCCTGAAATTCTAGCCCCCCACCTCTATTAAAAACGCATTAATCCTACCTAATATCCCAAAACCCCAATCCAATATTTACATTTCCCCTTCCTTCCCTAATTACATTTTGTTTCCAAAGTCCCTAATTCCATAGTGTTTTCCCTTTCCTAATATTCCCTTGTGCATTTGTTTCCCCTTGGTCACAACATTGTTATAGCAAAGAGCAGTTTGCATTCAATTGTACACAGAGTTTTATATATCAGCATATATATTCCAGCTATCTTGTTTTCAAAGTCATGTCAGAGACGGATTCAGTCTATGAGCAGGAATATGACAGTGATTCTATAGCTGAGGTTAATGTGCCACGGAGGTATCACAAAAGTGGCAAAGGTGGTCAGCATGTCAGGGAGGAGCCTACTTCTTTGGCTCAATTGCAGGCTTGCCCACTTGCAATGGATTGTTTTCAGCATTGATCATGTTTACAATACTGTGAGATGATCTCACAAACCCAACATCATCGTGAACTAGTTCGTTTATTTGTTCTACATTTACATGATGGCCATGTTAACCTTGCTGGAGTAAATTTTACCTTGTCGCTAGAGACTATTGCTCAGGCCACCAGGATACCAAATGTACGAGAGGAATGGAGCAAATGCCATCAATTAGATAAATTCTACTATGAGCCATACATCAAACCTGGGTATATGAGACACTTGAGCACAGTTTTTCCTTTCATATTCCTGAGGGATGAGTTTGCACCATTGATGAAACTCATCATTCGTTATTTCAGTTGCGAGGGCAGATTCTCGCGTCTCTATGCATACCATGTCTGTTTATTGATGCATTTCACGAGGGTACGTATGATGAAAATTCCGTATTTCAGGTGTCGCAACATAGAGAGGATGGTGACTTTAGTACAAAGGAAGACCCCAGCACAGCATCATAGAAGCATATATCATTACGCGCTTATCAAAATCATAGTGATACATCAATTGACACAGCAGGGCATTACTTGGGAGGATTTAATCTCCCGTGACTTCTTCTCAGCGCCACAGCCGCTTCCCGAGATAGTTCATGATGAGGGAGAACCTTCACACCAGCCAGAAATTCTTGAGACCAAGCATATAAGTGCTCCACCGTATGTGACATACCAGCGAGGCCACAGGGCCTTATTTGCATCTACACGATGAGTACTATCTCCACCCAGGGTGGAAGGGGTCTCGTTGACTCCATCAGCAGAGCGAGTATTATCTCCACATCATGTGGAAGGGGTCTCGCCTTCTTCTTCAGCACAGGTACATATCCAGGACAGGGGAAACAAGCCTATGCATGATGAGGGTCATTTAGGAGGTCGGGACATGGATTTCACTATCATTGATGTTGATGCGAGCTATCCTAGCTCAAAGCTAAAGGAGATCATCCAGGAGCAAAAGGCTGAGAATGACTCGCTGCAAAACAAATTGCAGATGGCTAAGTGGGTGATAAACTACTTGGAGCAATGCAACAAACAACTAGAGGATGAACATACACTTTATGAGCTGTGGCAAATCCGTGAGGATCGAGAATTGGCCTTAAAGAGACCCGGTGATATGACACCGATTAATCGAGAGTTTATGCTCATCCGTGTGAACACTCATCTGGAGAAATTGTTGGCAAAGGAAAACAGAGACAAAGACATGCTTCGTCATATGAAAACTCATTATTGGGCTCGTATGCATGTTTGCAAAGCAAAAATGAAGATTCTAAAGAGGTGATTGAGCAAAGCACTAAAACAGAGAAAAATTCCCGATCCACTCCAAATTTTGGTCGAGGCTTCATTGGTAGGGCATAATACATGATGGAGGGTCTTCACTAAAAATTTGAGCAAATTCGGAGAAATGTTTGTCATTTTGAAATTTTTGTCCTAAAAACAGGTTTTTTGGCTCAACGCGTAGTGCGTCGACGCACACGCTTAAGATTGGGCCAATTTCTGGAGGAAAACTTTAAATTTTTGGGTTTTTCATGCTAAGTTATGCATGCTCAGCTATTTCCAAAGCATTTCATCAAGTTCTGGGTGATCAAAAGGCCCAAAAACACCATGAAAATCACCTTTCTACCACCTTTTGCACCAGAAGGAAGTACTTCCGGGAGAATGACA
Organism: Pinus taeda; assembly: GCA_000404065.3. Lineage (NCBI taxonomy): Eukaryota > Viridiplantae > Streptophyta > Pinopsida > Pinales > Pinaceae > Pinus > Pinus taeda. The sequence continues at coordinate 287,204 of APFE030905190.1, forward strand.
TTTTGAGGGGGAAAATGAGCTCCAAATTGTAAAATTCCACTTGGGCTAGATATCAGACATCTAGGGCTTTCCAACCAACTATTGTGAGATTGATTGTGATGTCAGGAAGTGCCCCAAAAGCAGGTCTAAAGGCGCACAGCGCATATGGCTTTTTGGCCAATTTTTCATCTTTCTGCTCAGGAGTGCAGCTAGTTTGACCAGTTTTGATTTCTGATGTAATTTTTGAATCCTCTTGATGTAATTGATTAAACATGATGTAATTTTGACACTTATTTACTTTTCCTAGAAGATTCATTCACCAAAGAGTGAAAATTTAATGAATGAATTGGTTTCCTACCTTATAGAGGCAAGTTGTTTTGACTGCCTAGATTGTAGTGCTTTGTTTAGAGTTGGTTGAAACAGCTCCTAGGATGATGAGCTCGACCCCTAGAGGCAAGAGAATGGGTTGGATTTCCTATATTATGTATTTTCTAAGTCATTTTCAGGGTTGGACTCTTGGGAAAAGCTTGACACTCTATTGTACATATTTTATCTGCAACTTTGGCAAAGGAAAGACCAGGGTTTTGCAACACTATTTGGGATCCATGTGGCTTTATGTGTTGATGGTGTGCTTCTTTCAGTATTTGTAAGTTGTTTACGTGTATCATTTTCCTTCTCTCATCTTCTGCAATTGAACAAATGAAGTGTTAAGGTAGAATCCATAATTTGTATGCTCTGCCTTTAAGTTTGTTCGATTTTCCATGTTTTCATCTGTTTATGGAGAATCATTGAAAGCTTCTTGCTCTCCTTAAATTCTCACTAGTCAAATCTAGCCATTCATTCTCTTTGAAAGCATGAAGACAATCGCCTACCTTGCCCCAAGTAGACCTCTGCAAAAACTGTGTCTCATCCCCACACCCAAAAATTGCCTTTCCCTTAGATTCAACAAAAACCCCAAAAAATCAATTTCAAACTCCTTATAGTTCATACCTAGCCTAAAATTAATTACCAATTTAGTCATCTCGAGCCTCATTGATTACCTTTTACCGAGATTGACCCGGAGAGAGCCCTCCCCTGTCCTCGTAGGGCTAGCTATGAGGTTGAGCATGGTTTGATGTAGCCTTGAGTTTTACCTTATTTCAGCCTAAGGTAGATTTGAGCGCTAACATAGTGGCGACCATACTGGGGAAGGAAAATATAAATGGTTTGCTTGTTGAAGTGTTTGTTTCATGAGTCTTAGACGGAGTCTAAAGTCACGCCAGATAGCTTTCGAAACGCTTTTGCCATGCATAAGCGGAAGTAGATAAACATTGCTTCAGTCAATCTCTGGTTAGCTTGTGAGCACTTGATTTGCAAATCACCCCAGTAAACTTGTTCGTTCTAGACCTTTGGATGATTGAGTCTAGAAGTCGATAGGCTAAATTGCTTATATTCCTTTAATATTTTGACAAAACACTGGCTTCAAGAAGACATACTAGAGCTAATCCAGATCTTAATCCGGCCCCTGTCTACGAAAATCCAAACTTGATTCGAAAACTCCTTCGCCAAGAAAGCTCTGCGACTCCCGTGATTAAATCCCATTCATGTCCTGCAATTTTTGAATATCTTGAAGAACTTTCTTTTGATGATAAGTTTGAACTGTCATTATTCAAAACCAAGTTTGAAAATGCTCTTGATTCTATAGTCCCAAATCCTAATTTCGCTGCCGCTCTTCAAATCGAAAAGTCTAACAAGTCTATTGAGAATTTAATTTTAATACAGCTCCAAACTACAATTGAGGTTACGAATATCATTGATTTCTAGAAACTGCATCTGCTACCATTGGATCATCCATTACGGCATCCAACTCTAGAGATCATACTCAACCACCTTTCATTACTACCATCCCTTTGCAACCTATTATTTATGATCAGAAGTCTGCAATCAATTCGCCTTCATCCACTGTTTCTATGCCTAAAACTGCATCTCCTCCGCACACACCTCCTCATACACCTCACACCTCAGCTGCACCTACTCCCCCAACATCTCCAAAGCCGACCGCAAATCCACCAAGAGCCATGGCTGGCAGATTTTCACCCCTTGCTTTGCCGGCCAATTCGGATCCTATGCCTGTAGATTATCAGAGCAAGATTCCTATATTTGATGGCACACCACAGAGTATATCAGCTTAGCAGCATATTGTCTGAATGACAGACTTTTTGGACCTGCATGAAATTGATGCAGAAAATGTTTCAATGAGATTTTTTGCCCAGACTTTTGGAGGAGAGGTTCATAAATGGTTCAGAGCTTTACAGGCAAGGAGCATCAACACACTACAGGAACTTCAGACTTTGTTTCTAGATCAATGGGAAATGAAGAAAGATCCGTTGCAAATCACTTCAGAGTATACCAACATCAAGCGTAATCCTGGTGGGTCCATTCAGGATTATATTATCAAATTTAATGCAGTGTATAATGCAATTCCAGATGACTTAAGACCATCTAAAAAGTTAGCACTTCTTAAATTCCCGGACAGTTTTGATCTGGAAATGGCTTATTCACTACGAGACAGAGATCTGCCCACCTTAGAAGATATGTAAAAGATTGCCGTTAGTGTTGAGGCGAATCTGAATGATAAGAGAGCACGGTTGAACGCAGAGAAAAGAGTGACTATAAAGGAAGAGTCTACATCAGAACCGCCTTGGCTTCGTGAGATGGAAAAAATGCCACAGTTCAGAATTAAGCAGCGTGAACAAAGGGCACAAGAGCCGGCAGCCCGGCAGCAGATTAAGACTCCTCTTTTGCAGGATTTTGTGAGTCAAGATTCAGATGATGATGCTGATGTAGTAGGGGACCAAAGTCATTTCTTTACTCCTGACGATCTGCCCATTTACATCACTGAGGATGAAGAGTATGGAGAAAGTTCAGCCGCCCAGAAAGATGAATATTTTATCTTAGCAAATGATGCATATTTAGATGATAACCAAAGAGGATATTTGAATGCCTTGTCCACTCAACAGAAGCAGTACTCATTGAGAAAACGAGATGTGCCCATAACTCCAATTCAGAAAAGAAAAGAAGCTACAACACCGAAGACGGATTCACCCACACCACAGAAGAAAGGAAAAGAGACAATTGATCCCACAGCTAGTAAAATATCATTAGCAGAAAAGGTGAATCAAACAAGTATAATAAAAGATAAGAAGGAAGTTCCGGTCAAAGAAGTCGAAAAATTTGCAGCATTTAGTTTAAAAAAGGAAATTTCCAAATTAAATATATCCATTTCTTTGACAGAAATCATGAAGAACAGCAGCTACCGTGGTCAAGTCTCCAAAATTCTGAATTTTGATCCAATGTTTGACACGGTAAATGTTGAAGATGATCAGCTAGAATTGATATTTGGGCCTGCATTAGATGGTGAGTCCCCTGACAGTGATGTTCCTCCCTTTTATATCAGTTTGAGATTGCATGAATATGTATTGCACAATGCTATGTTTGATTTGGGTGCTTCGCACAATTTGATGCCAAAGGCGATCATGGAAAAGCTGGGACTAGACATTACAAGGAGATATCATGATTTGTATTCATTTGATTCCAGCCGTGTGAGGTGTATCGGGCTCATCAAAGATTTGGTTGTTAGCTTAGACCAAATTCAAGTGAAGAATGTCTTGATGGATGTGGCTGTGGTGGACATTCCTCCGCAATTTGGGATGCTCCTTTCAAGATCCTGTGGGAGAAAATTGAAAGGTACACTACAGTTAGATTTCTCTTACGCAAAAATTCCAGTCTTTGGTCAAATGAGAAAGTTATATCGAGAGCAGAAGATGAAATACATGATAACCAACAAAGAGAATCCAATCAATCATCCTGTAAATTATGTACATACCGATTTAGAGTCGTTTGTGTTGCTTGCTAATATTTTTAATGATCTAGATAGTCAGATAGTTCAGGCGGAAGATATACCAGAAATCACTGAGAATTTTAGAGAAGTTATGCAAAAAGAAAGAAGAGAAAAGCAAACTACTCTGGAGCAATCAGCTAAAGAAAATGGGCAGCAAATAGAAAAAACAGAGCCGGTGTAGTTTCAGCATTTAGAGGACGATGAAGATGGTCTTTGGACCATGGATTTTGATGGAGCAGTAGGTAGTGATGGAGCTGGAATTGGTGTTTGGATTCGCAGTCCATTTTCCACTACGGATAAGGTTCCAAGCAAAGTGAGAGTGTGTTCCTACAAGCTAGCATTTGACTGTTCTAATAATGAAGCGGAATATGAAGCTCTAATTACTGGCCTTAAGATCCTTAGAAAGCTAAAGGAAAAAAGGATTGCAGTCTATGGTGATTCAGAGTTGGTGATAAAGCAGGTTAAGGGTGAGTTTCAGGCCAAGAATCCTCGCATGAGAGCTTACCGAAATGCAGTCTTAGATATTTTGAAGTTATTTTCTGATCATACCTTGACATGTGTGCCTCGTATACAAAATGGTGTTGGTGATGGACTTGCTAAGGCAGCAAGCAACTTAAAAATTCCGATGAATTCCAACTACAAGTTTGAAATTCATGTGAAACATTGTCCCACCATTCCAAACAATCAGCAATGTTGGAAAGTCTTTCAGGATGACGAAGAGATTAATCATTTTCTACAGAATAAGGGTAAGTTCAAAGATACCTCCATAGATACAGAACATGATGATGGTAGTGATGATATACAAATAAATCAAATGGAAGTACTGCAACTTAAAGATAACATCATTCCTAAGGGATTGATCCCTTTGGAGGAACTCTTCGACCAAGATGATGTAGCCCGTAAACCAACATTGAGGCCAACTGAAAAAGGTGTTGAAGAAGTGAATATTGGGATAGCTGAGAATCCCAAGATGGTAAAATTACCAAATTCATTATCACCAAAGGTAAAGACAGAGTATGTGAAATTGTTGTCTTTATTTTCTGATGTTTTTGCATGGGATTACTCAGATTTAAAAACATATGACACTAATTACATTCAGCATACTATTCCCATTAAATCAAATCAGAAGCCTTTTTGTCAAAAGTTGAGGAGAATCAATCCAAAGCTGCTACCATCAATTGAAAAATAGGTAAACAGATTGTATAAGTCAGGAATCATTGTGCCTATCCGATTTTCAGATTGGATATCAAATTTGGTGCTCATGAGAAAGAAAACAGGTGAGATTCGTTTATGTATTGACTTCAGAAATTTGAATAAGGTTTCATTAAAAGACAATTATCCGCTACCAAAAATGGACAACATATTGCAATGAGTAGTTGGAGCATCAAGGATGTCACTACTTGACGGCTATTCAGGATATAATCAAATTCTAGTGCATGAAGATGATCGTGACAAGATGGCGTTTACCACTCCGTGGGGAACGTTTCATTATGCAAAAATGTCGTTTGGTTTGAAGAATGCAAGAGCCACCTTTCAGCGTGAAATGGACATGGCTTTCGCCAACGAGAAATATGTATTTTTAGTTGTTTACCTTGATGATTTAATTGTGTTTTCAAATTCTGATGAAGAACATTTATACCATTTGAAAATTGTCTTTCAAAGTGCAGAAAATATGGCATTTCGCCGAATCCAAAAAAGAGTCTTTTTTCCATGGATGAGGGCAAGCTCCTTGCCCACATCATATCGAAATATTGCATCTTTGTTGACCCTGCACGTGTTGAAGCCATTCAGCAAATTGAACAGCCCCGGAACAAGAAAGAAATATAGTCCTTTACTGGTAAATTGAATTTTCTGTGTCGTTTCTTTCCAAATCTATTGGAGCATCTTAGAGAAATCATGAGCATGATGAAAAGGGACAGTCAAGTAAAGTGGACCGAAGAGGTGGTGAAATCATTCAATTTAGTGAAGTTAGCTCTTTCTTCAGCTCCTATTTTAATTAGCCCAGACTACACGCAGGACTTTATTTTGTTCTCATTTGCTTCTGAGCACACTTTGGCAGCTGTATTAATGCAAAAAAGGGAAGGAGTTGAAAAGCCCATTGCCTTTTTCAGTCGGATTATAAGAGACAGAGCATTGGAATACAACATTATTGAGAAACAAGCACTTGCACTTGTAAAGGCCTTGAAATATTTCCATGTGTATATATTGCATTCCCACATTCTAGCCTATGTTCCTAATGCAACAGTTAAAGATATTTTAGTACAGGCAGATCCAGAAGGCAGGCAGGGTAAGTGGATTACTGCGTTGTTAGAGTATGATGTAGAGATTAAACCAACCAAACTAATCAAAGGAAAAGGACTTGCCAAGTTAATGGATGAAACGAATCTGCAGGTTCTAGATATAAATTTGATTGTTGCCATGTCCGATGAAGATGAGGAGAGTTCATCAGTTCAGGTATCTGACATGTTTCTTTCTTCCCCTTGGTATGCTGACATTTTATATGTACTTCAGAATTTGTCTTCACCTCCCAGAATGCCTAGAAATAAGAGTAGAACATTGAAATTGAAAGCTACAAAATTCTGCATACTAGATTCTGCATTGTTTTGGAAAGACCCTGGTGGAATGTTATTGAATTGTTTGGTATAGGAGGAAGCCAAAAGAGTTGTGGAAGACTTTCATAGAGGAGACTGTGGAGGCCATCTATTTTGGAAAACCACAACGAATAAGATTCTAAGGGCAGTTTATTATTGGCCTTCACTGTTTTCATATGTATATAAGGCTGTTAAGAATTGTCACGAATGCCAAATTTTCGAAGGGAAGCAGAAACTACAGCCTTTACCTCTCAAACCAATTGAAATTAGTGCACCTTTTCAGCAGTGGGGATTGGATTTCATCGGGGAAATCCATCTGGCATCGTCAGGACAACATAGATGGATATTGACAGCCATGGACTACTTCACGAAATGGATTGAAGCGATTCCTACTCGACAAGCCACAGATGCGGTAATCATCTCTTTTCTTGAAACCAATATTTTGTCATGTTTTGGGTGTCCAAGTAAGTTAACCACAGCTAATGCAGCGGCATTCAAGTCAAAAATGATGGTCGAATTTTGCTATAAGTACAATATTAGCTTGGGACATTCAACCGAATACCATCCTCAGGGAAATGGATTGGTGGAGTCATCTAATAAATATCTGGTTAATATCATTAAGAAATTGCCGGATATTAATAAAAAGGGCTGGCACAAGAAATTAGTAAATGCACTATGGGCTAATAGGGTGAGTCAAAAAAATTCTATTGGCATGTCTCCTTTCGATTTGGTGTACGGAACATACATGATTTTTCCTACTTCGCTTGCTATCCCTGTAGTCAAATTTCTTCAGGAAGCCAGTAGTGAGGAAGATCCTATGCAGAGAAGGATTAATCAGATGATTCATTTACAGCAGACACGGGAGCAGGTATTTCAAAATACTTTCAAGTTGCAGGAGTGCATCAAAAAGATTTATGATAGGAAGGCAAAAGCGGATACATTTTAGCTAGATGAGGTAGTTTTGAGGTGGGATGCCCGACATGAAGACAAAGGAAAGAACGACAAATTTGAAAACTTATGGAAGGGTCCTTACAAGACTACAGCGTATCGTGGCCAAAACACTTTTCTTCTCAAAGAAATGAATGGAGATGAGTGTCCTGGAGGGCCGATTAATGGTCGACTGCTAAAGCGATACCATTTCTAAGTATTTTCTGCTCATTTCATCATCATTGTACATGTCGTTTTACTTTTGTTTTATTGCACATGTGTACTAACTTCTCATCTTCAGTCTAGGGCCCGTAGTGAAGGCTATAATTCTGAGAATGGAGGTTAGTTGGTTTGAAGTTTGTCAAGTCAGTTGTATCAGTCCTTTTAGTTTTGAGTTAGTTTTGGTCAAAGTGGTTTTTGTTTTTAGTAAAATTGTCAAAATTTTGTGTTGGAATAATGACTCCATAGCCCAATGGATGAAGGCACTGTCTAGCTCTTATAGAGATCTGTTGTTCTTGGCATCTCCAAGGAGCTACCATCCCCATTGGAGCCAATGTTAGAGTCGGTCTAGTTATCCCTCCGTCAGAGATCAAAACTCTTTTTTGAATTTCATGTTTAGGTGTCCCATCAGTTTCGATCAGTTGCATTTCATTAGGCATGCCATAACTCTGATGGAATGGTTTGTGTCACTCATTCCCCTCGTGTTTAGCACTGCTAGTTCAGGTCTATTCATAAAAATCAAGTCTTGAAAGGTAATATTTCTAGGTCATGACAAGTGTTCTCAGTCATTAGGTCTAGGGTTAAGTCAATTCAGTTTTGCGAAGTCTAATAAAGCCAGCAGGCCAGAGGGAGGTCCTCGATAGGTGGTTATCTCAAAGATTTTTATCATTATACAGATAGATTAGGACTTCTCTTCAAAACTTTGTTTTGAAGATAAGTCAACATTTCATTTTTTGTAATAAATTTTCAAAAAATTCAGTTCTTGAATTGTCCAGGCGCAGCCTTGGTCTCCTTTGCCAGATTATATCAAAGCTATCCCTGCAAACAATTGTTAAAGAAAATCATTATTTCAATCAAATTTAAGGAGGAAACCAAAAAGTCAAAAGTCTATTAATCCTGAAAATGTGTCAAAGACAAAACATTACAAAATGGGTTATGGACCAAGCAAAAATCAAATTGGAGTCTTTATAAAGCTATTTCAATGAAATTTCAAATCATTGTACATGCTAAGAGTGGAGAAAATCGTTCCAAGGCAAATTTGTGAGTTTGCGTGGAGGTCGGAGCAATTTTCAGGCGCGCGACGCACTGGGTTAGGCGCGCGATGCATTGGCTGTGTGCGGCGCACTGGGCACAAAGCACCAGTGTTAATTTACAAGCGCGCGGCGCATCATGAGTGCGCGGCGCACTGGGGGAGGCGCACGGTGCTTATAGTTTGGATCCCGAAACTAGTTCGAAAGCTCATCAAATCGTCTCCTCCTCACATAAAATTTTCAGGTAGGCTCGCCTCCATTGCCTTTGCTTGGTTTTTAATGGTGAATGTGATGGGTTTGTGAATGTTTTTCATGGAGATCCAAGTTTGAAAGCCCTCCTTTTGTCAATATAAAAAGTGTTGTAGGGTTTGAAAACAGTGTGTAACCAAGGTTGTATTTTTCCCCATTTCCCTTTGTCCCTCATTCCCAAATTCACCCATCATACAATCCCTGAAATCCTAGTCCCCCACCTCTATGAAAAACGCATTAATCCTACCTAATATCCCAAAACCCCAATCCAATATTTACATTTCCCCTTCCTTCCCTAATTACATTTTGTTTCCAAAGTCCCTAATTCCTAGTGTTTTCCCTTTTCCTATATTCCCTTGTGCATTTGTTTCCCTTGGTCACAGCATGTTAGAGCAAAGAGCAGTTTCATTCAATTGTACACATTTTATATATAGCATATATATTCCAACTTTTTTTTTTCAGAAGTATGTCAGAGACGGTATTCAGTCTATGAGTAGGGAATATGACAGGATTCTACAGCTGAGGTTAATGTGCCACGGAGGGTATCACAAAAGTGGCAAAGGTGGTCAGCATGTCAGGGAGGAGCCTACTTCTTTGGCTCAATTACAGGCTTGCCCACTTGCAATGGATTGTTTTCAGCGTCGATCATGTTTCCAATACTGTGAGATGATCTCACAAACCCAGCGTCATCGTGAACTAGTTCGTTTATTTGTTCTACATTTACATGATGGCCATGTAAACCTCGCCAGAGTAAATTTTACCTTGTCACTAGAGACTATTGCTCAGGCCACTGGGATACCAAATGTAGGAGAGGAATGGAGCAAACGCCAGCAATTAGACAAATTCTACTATGAGCCATACATCAAACCTGGGTATATGAGACACTTGAGCACAGTTTTTCCTTTCAGATTCTTGAGGGATGAGTTTGCACCATTGATGGAACTCATCATTGGGTATTTCAGTTGCGGGGCAAATTCTTGCGTCTCTATGCATACCATGTTAATTTATTGATGCATTTCACGAGGGTACGTATGATGAACATTCCGTATTTCATGTGTCGCAACATAGAGAGGATGGTGACTTTAGTACAAAGGAAGACCCCAGCACAACAACATAGAAGCATATAGCATTATGCGCTTATCAAAATCATAGTGATACATCAGTTGACACAGCAGGGCATTACTTGGGAGGATTTCATCTCCCGTGACTTCTTCTTAGCACCACAGCCGCTTCCCGAGATAGTTCATGATGAGGGAGCACCTTCACACCAGCTAGACATTCTTGAGACCGAGCATATAAGTGCTCCACCGTATGTGACATACCAGCGAGGCCACAGGGCCTTATTTGCATCTACACGACGAGTTCTATCTCCACCCGGGGTGGAAGGGGTCTCGTTGACTCCATCAGCAGAGCGAGTATTATCTCCACATAATGTGGAAGGGGTCTCGCCTTCTTCTTCAGCACAGGTACATATCTAGGAGAGGGGAAAGAGGCCTATGCATGATGAGGGTACTTCAGGAGGCCGGGACACGGATTTCACTATCATTGATGTTGATGCGAGCTCTCCTAGCTCGGAGCTAAAGGAGATCATCTGGGAGCAAAAGGCTGAGAATGACTCGCTACAAAAGAAATTGTAGATCGCTAAGTGGGTGATAAACTACTTGGAGCAGTGCAACAAATAGCTAGAGGATGAACATACACTTTATGAGCTATGGAAAATCCGTGAGAACGAGAATTGGCCCGAAAGAGACCCAGTGATATGACACCGATTGATCAAGAGTCTATTCTTATCCATGTGAACACTCATCTAGAGAAATTGTTTGCAAAGGAAAACAGAGACAAAGACATGCTTCGTCATATGAAAACTCATTATTGGGCTCGTATGCATGTCTGCAAAGCAAAAATGAAGATTCTAAAGAGGTGATTGAGCAAAGGACTAAAACGGCGAAAAAAGGCCGATCCACTCCAAATTTTGGCCGAGGCTTCATTGGTGGGGCACAATACATGATGGAGGATCTTCACTCCGAAATTGAGCAAATTCGGAGAAATTTTTGTCATTTTGGAAATTTTGTCCTAAAAACAGGTTTTTTGGCTCGACACGTAGCGCGTCGACGCGCGCTTAATATTGGGACACTTGCTGGAGGAAAACTTTACATTTTTGGGTTTTTCATGGTAAGTTATGCATGCTCAGCTATTTCCAAAGCATTTCATCAAGTTCTGGGTGATCAAAAGGCCCAAAAACACCATGCAAATCACCTTTCTACCACCTTTTGCACCAGCAGGAAGTACTTCCGGGAGAATGACATTTTGAGGAGGCAAATGAGCTCCAAATTGAAAAATACCACTTGCGCTGGATAGAAGACATCTAGGGCTTTCCAACCAGCTATTTTCAGCTTGATTGGGATGTCGGGAAGTGTCCCAAAAGCAGGTTGAAAGGCACGCGGCGCATAGGGCTTTTTGGCCAATTTTTCATCTTTTAGCTCAGGAATGCAACTAGTTTGACCAGTTTTGATTTGTGATGTAATTTTTTACTCCTCTTGATGTAATTGATTAAACATGATGTAATTTTTACACTTAGTTACTTGTTCTAGAAGATTCATTCACCAAAGAGTGAAAATTTAATGAATGAATTGGTTTCCTACCTTATAGAGGCAAGTTGTTTTGACTGCCTAGATTGTAGCGCTTTGTTTAGAGTTGATTGAAACAACTCCTAGGATGATGAGATCGACCACTAGAGGCAAGGGAATGGGTTGGCTTGCCTATATTATGTGTTTCATAAGTCATTTTCAGGGTTTGACTCTTGGGAAAAGCTTGACACTCTATTGTACATATTTTATCTGCAATTTTGGCAAAGGAAAGACCAGGGTTTTGCAGCACTGTTTGGGATCCATGTTGCTTTATGTGTTGATGGTGTGATTCTTTCAGTGTTTGTAAGTTGTTTACGTGTATAATTTTCCTTCTCTCATCTTCTGCAATTGAACAAATGAAGTGTTAAGGTAGAATCCATAATTTGTATGCTCTGCCTTTAAGTTTGTTCGATTTTCCATGTTTTCATCTGTTTATGGAGAATCCTTGAAAACTTCTTGCTCTCCTTAACTTATCACTAGTCAGATCTAGCCATTCATTCTCTTTGAAAGCATCAAGACGATCGCCTACCTTGCCCCAAGTAGACCTCTACAAAAACTGTGTCTCATCCCTGCACCCAAAAATTGCCTTTCCCTTAGATTCAACAAAAACCCCAAAAAATCAATTTCAAACTCCTTATACTTCATACCTAGCCTAAAATTAATTACCAATTTAGTCATCTCGAGCCTCATTGATTACCTTTTTCCGATATTGACCCGGAGAGAGCCCTCTCCTATCCTCCTAGGGCTAGCTACGAGGCTGAGCATGGTTTGATGTAGCCTTGAGTTTTACCTTATTTCAGCCTAAGGTAGATTTGAGCGTTAACATAGTGGCGACCATACTGGGGAAGATGGTTTGATGTTAATGTAACGTTTGATTTGTAGATTGCCTTGTCCCAGTATATGAAATCAAGTTGCAGATCTGATGCTGATGGTGGACAGCAGTCAGACACATATGAAGGCTGAAACATTCACCTGGCAACTCCAAACTCGATCCAGACATTCCAGTGCTCGCTGATCCATTTATGCAATGGTAGGGTATGTGGCAAACCCTGCACTTTGTGAAGCTGTAAAAGAAGTTAGATATTGGTTAGTGGATATTGAAATTAATGACGAATGTTTCAGTGGCTTCCTTCAATGTTTGAAATCTCTTAAGTTTCCTCTTGAAAGTAAAACTGGTTTCTGTGAGTTAATTGTTGAAAAACTTGAGAAGGAGATTCAGTATTTGAATGAGCAGATCTAGTCATATGATTTCTGAGACCCTAAAAAGTTCTTGGAAACTCTTCCTCCTTCGAAACAAGAAATAATAGAGTTGCCTACAGATGTTTGCATTGATAGTGTGCAGCTGGAAATATGTATTGCGGAGTTGGAGCAGCAAACAGAGTCTGGCTTTCGTGATCCTCTTCTGATGTATATGGAAATGTTTTTCAGTTTGACTGACAAATCAAGCTATCTATTACATAACCAGGTTCATTATGTGCATGAAGGGCTGCCATCAATTACATCTGTGTCCTAGTGGAAGCATTCTCAAGCGGCATCATTCTCAGGTTTACTTGAATGGTTGATCTGGCATTTCAGTATTACCTGATCTATTGTTTTAACAGTAGAGTAGGGTAGATTCTGTAAATAAATAAGCAGCTAAAGGGAAACATGTTGTTCCAGTTTCATTGCAGCTTTAGTTTGAAGTTAGTTAAGCCAGTCTTGAGATCGAATCAGTTTGAGTATAGTTTCAGTTTAAAAATTGAGTCAAGAGTTGTGTCGATTTGTTGAAATAATGGACTCCATTGCCCAATGGATAGAGGCACTATCTACTCTCCCAAACCTCTGCAGGTTCTTGGCACCTCCAAGAAGCGGCAACTGCCATCCCCATTGGAGACAATGTTAGACTCTGTCTTTCCAGTTTGCTGTCAGAGTCAAATTATCAAAGTTCATTTCTCGTTATGTACATTCATGTTTGATGTCTAGGTCAACAAGGAGTTAATTTGGTATTTAGGGCTAGGTGCAAGTTATTGTTCTCAAGGTGCTTCATAATACCTGCGGGCCGGATGAAGATTTCCAATAAGCTTCATTTCAAGATTTTCATCATGTTCGAGGATATTTCTTTTTCAAATCTTTGTTTTGAAAAAGAAATTTTCAAATTTTAATGTTTGTAATAAATCTATATTTTAAAGTCTGCTGCCTTGAAGCAGCCTTGGTTATCTTTAACTAAGTCAAGTGTCGGATCCCTGCAAAAGACAGCAAAGTTATCAGTCCAAAAACTCAGAAAAGCCAAAGGAAAAGCATTGTATTAAATGACCAAATATAAAAATGCAAAAACATTAGAAAAGTGGGTCATGAAATACATTTAAAATCAAATGTGATTTTTTGGGATATTTTTGCAACCTATATAAAGCATGGAGGCAAGTCATTTCCACCAAATTTCGAATCAGAGGTCAAAGGCGCACTACAAGGGTGAAATCGTGGTTTTCAAAACTGTGGAACAACGTTGGAGGTGTGCGCTACGCATTGGAGGTGTGCGCTACGCATTGAGGTGGGCGCTACGCATTGGGCCTTACCGGCTAGTGTAAAAATACACAGGCGCTACGCACTGAGGTGTGCGCTACGTGTTGGGTTCGGGCACTACGCACTCAGTCTCAGCACCAAGAAAATTTTGTCTTGCGCCCAGTCTCTTATCAAATTGGCTCCATCGACTTGCAAGTAGGCTTCTAAAGGGTGCTCAGTAGATTTTAGCATGATCGTGGTGTTATCAATGTTGGGAAACAAGTCTTGGTTGAAGAGAGAATTATTTTTCATTCTCTATCCTTTCAATATGATCGAAGATAGAGGTAAGAAGTTCTGAATTGAAACACCAAGAGGATGAGATCCAAAAAAGAAATCGTGCCTTGGAAGAATCATTGAAAAGAATCATTAAAAAGAATTATTAAAAATAATCGTTTCAGAAATTGTGGGCAGCATATAGAGAATTTAAGCAAGCTTTACTCATCACAATGGAAGAAAATAGCAAAGAGGTAAAAGATAAATAGGTTGATCGAATTCGTAACCTATTTCGGCGACAACTTTCAATACCATTGAAAGACATTGATTCAACGCTTCAAGATTACAAATTTTGGGAAGAGCAGTAGGGAGTTGTGATTGGGAATGACATAGATCATTTAGCTGGACTTCCTTCCAATGTGATATCAACTTATAAAAAGGCTCTACAAATGTACAATGCGCGTGCTAGTTATGAAGAAAAGGTGGTTAGAGGAAAGCAGGCGGATACTGAACTTTTTCAAAATTACCTGTCCTATATCAACTTTGAAGAATCCTCAGGAGATCCAGCTCATGTTCAAGTTATTTATGAGAGAGCAATAATAGAATTTCTAGTTGCAAATGATCTCTGGCTCCATTATACTCAATATTTGGATAGCAATTTGAAGGTTCCCAGTATTATAAAATCTGTTTATGCCAGAGCTGTCCGAAATTGCCCCTGGGTTGAAGCACTTGGGCTAAATACATGCTTGCTTTGGAAGGCTTTGATGCTTCAGAGGAAGATCTCCCTGCCGTGTTTGAGCAGTCTCTGCATTGTGGGTTCCCAAATCCTAATGAGTATTTCGATTTGTTCCTTGTTCATGCTGATGGCTTGAGGTAACGGATTATGAAGATGGATGAAATTAGTAAATCATCTTATGTTTTTCAACTTCGAGAAACATTTTAGCGTGCAGCAAAATATTTGTCTTCACATCTGAATTACACAGATCAATTCTTGCATTTGCATGCATACTAGGCTCGGTTAGAATATCAACTTGGAGGGCATTTGGAAGCTGCTCGAGGAGTTTGGGAAAGCTTAATTAAGATATGTGGTGGGATGTTAAAGGCTTGGCAAGGCTATATAAACATGGAGCTGTTGGCTGGTAACATAAATGAGGCTCGAGAAATCTATAAAAAACTTATTTGCCATTTTGTTAATAAGTTAGCAAATAAAGGAAAAATAAGTGGCAGTCAAAGGCGGAAAGTTTAAATTTAAATGGAAATAATTGCGACAACAGAGCACACAGTCTATTTTGGTTTTTAGTTACAAATTTAAAGGGTCTTCAGCTACAGTTGTCGCCTCTCCATTGGTTATTAACAAACAAATGTAACGCTGCTCCTTTTTAGAGCAGACCTTTCTTATTTTCATCATTTTAGTTGAAACAACGCCCTTGTTTTGGGTCGATCTGTTTTCTCCTAGCTGAGTTTTATTTAATGTATTGAAAAATCATTTTGTGAGAGAGTTTTGGCACAGGTGGGGAAGTGAGAACAGAGTTTCATTGTACAATTATGATAGGGATTTAAATAAAATATGTAGCTTTGACCCCTGAGATTCTTGTGGTATGAATTTAACATTTGTCTCATCCTTTGTTTCATATGTAGTTTGTTGTGTTTCCATTTCCTTTCATAATCGTTTCTAAATGAATAATTTTAAGTGAGAAAGGAAGAATTCAATTTATTTTCTCTGTCTTGAGGAAGTGTTCATATTTAATGTTTTCTTCTGTTTGACAAGGATTCATCTTCTATGCCCTTGTCAACCTCTCAAACAGTTCACCCACTCCACATTATTGCAAAAGTCATGTTAAATTTCTTTCCTATCTTGCCTCAGGAGATAAGCTATGTTTTTTATTATATTTCCCTGTTCAAGCTATTCTTTGCCCCATGCAGCCCAGAAAACCCAATCATTTATCAAAAACAACCCTTTCTATTAATTTTCTATCCTAAAATCAGTATTCCTTATTGGTCATCTCAGCCCCTTTGAAGACTTTTCTTCCGAGATAGACCCGGAGAGAACCCTCTCCTGTCCTCGTAGGGCTAGCTATGAGGCTAAGCGTGGTTTGATGTTGCCTCGAGTTTTTCTTTCCTCAACCTAAGACAGATTCGAGTGCTAACAACTTTGTAAGCTTCTTTAGAACATAAGTCCTTTCTTAAAAACTAATCCCAACACTAACACTTTGATATTTGAAGTATTTATACAAAATATCTTGATTCAAAAGATCAAGATGGAATCCTATTTATGTCTAAACAGATTAAAAATTAGACAAAAATAATAGGAATCTTCAAGTTTCTGAATGCTGGCCCTATTTTTGAGAAAGACTATTGGTAACTGGACCTCAAAATCTGCTACTCCATTTTTCCTTTCTGTCCAATTACAAATTACTCCAGTAATTCGCACAATTTCTCCCACCTATCTTCACTTGGGATTGAAAACTTAATCAAATTCCTCTAGCTTTCATCCACATCTGTATAATTCTGAAAGCCTGACTTGAAGACAAATAGGTGCCTGACGTAATGATTGATAAATAAATCAAAATATAAGGCCTCCATGAATGCCTTCCATGTGATATGCCATTTAATCCCTGTAATATTGATTAATCTTTCTTGCTACTCTATTAGGCTCATGAGTTCATTCTCTATATTAGTCAACTTTGGCAGACTTTTCCTGTTCAACACTTGCAAATTCTTGTGGATTCTATCTATGTTGATTGCTAATTTTTGACATTTTTGATCGAGCTGATTCATAAGAGTCCTTTTGTTCTGCATACTTTTCACCTCTAGGATGGTCTCTATTATGTCCTAAATTCCCAATTCCTATAGTTCTTGTCTATT
The DNA here is from genome assembly GCA_000404065.3 of Pinus taeda. NCBI lineage: Eukaryota > Viridiplantae > Streptophyta > Pinopsida > Pinales > Pinaceae > Pinus > Pinus taeda. Next base: position 304,323 of record APFE030905190.1, read on the forward strand.
CTTGGAATTCATAAGTTTGATGTGGGATGTAGCTTCCCGAGCTTTCTACCCCAAGTCTCTTTTAGTCTACCTGATTACTTCTTTGGATTTCTGAAATAACTCCTATTGTTCAAAATTTATCTATGTAAAAGGCCATATATTTATGATGGCTTCACCAATTTTAGTCCATATATGTTCTCTTGATTGGGCCAGATTATACAAATGATCAATTTTTGGATTTAATTGATGGGTGTTTTTTAAATCTGCCACATAAAAACTATCAATCTTTAGCTTCTATTTTGACAATGTATTAATTTGATATTTTAACTTAGCAATTTCCTACTCTTGGATAGTTATACTATCCATGGCTCTGACCAATTCACTCGTTGAATCTGTTGATGTTGTTGATGTAGATGCAACTGCTCCTATAGTTGTGAACACTACAATTGGAATTGTAGTAAGAGGAACTATGGCTAATTGATGTGCCTACTCTTTCTCTTTGAGAAGTTTCTCTACCTCTATCTCCATGTCTCTGACTTGGCTATTTAATTCGATGACTATCCTCAACATATCCTCTTTCTACTTCTCGCTCTCTCCTAGCTCCTTGGCCTATGGATCCTCTGTAGGAGGAAGATTCAATTGTTTTCTCAAGGCTACTATGTTAGTAGCCTTTTTCTTCAGAATTTCTTTAGCTCCCTTGATATCTTTGGGATTATATCCCAACTTGATCATCATGTCCTCGAGTGACTTGATCCTAATATCCTTGTCTAGGATGAAATCTTCTGTAACTTGAGCTCCAGGACTGTACATTATTCAATGATACTTGTAATTTAGGAGCATGCATAACAATGTTAGTGAGTTTGGAATATATCATATCACTTTTTTGTCTGTGCAGGCCCATCTGGTCTATGGGATGAATATGTTGTGCATCAAAAGTGAACACAGATTCCTTGTAATCTGTAGATGACCTAGGAGTTGGTACTTTGGCTTTAAGAAATGATATCTACATTTTTCCCTTCTTCAAGTCAAATGGTGATAGTAATATGTCTTGAGATACAAATGTTCATTTCCATAACTGTGTATAAGTAGAGGATTTTATCGTTTCATTCATTTTCTTAGTTGCCTTGTATTTGGAAAAAATGTTGGGCTCAATAGTGTCTTGAGCTAAATCGACTCTCTTTGTTGTCGCTAGAGGATCTCTGGAAGTAGATGGATATGGTGATCCTATGAATATATCCTCCTCTCTGCTAGACACATGAGGACCTATCTTTACAATAGTCTGTTGTTTCTCTCTGCCTGTGGAAAATTATTTGTAGATTTGGACTTTTCCTTCTTTGTGTAAACTAGGAAATCCTCTACTCCTATTTCCATCACAGGGGAAAATTCTTCTTCACTTGCTGTCTTCTCCTGTTTCTCTTTATGTATGTTTGTTTGAGTGGTTGTAGTAGAGATAACCTACTCCTCTTCCTCCTGCAGTGTGTTTTCCACCCATTGACTCTGGTTTATGTACTACTTGATTTCTGGTAGAGGAGTATGTGAATAATGTACAATATTTTTCTCCACCCTTAGCTTTGAGATCAAGCCAAAGGGGTCATAATACCAGGTGAAAATAATTTAAAAGTTCATTTTATTCAACAACAAATCAACTTCTCTACCAGTTGATCTGGTATTGTAGAAAAAAGGTCCTACTTTGGCTTTAATTTTGATCTGTGCCTTCTTCTTGGCTGCCATGAAATGTAGATCATCCATATGAATCATCTATTGAATATACTCTAATGAGAAAAATATCATAGGCACACATTTGGGCAGTTTGTAGGGTGGAAGCTCACACCCATACATCCAAATTTATGTGTACGTCTAGTAAAGATATGAGTCCCTTGCCTTTGCTTGATCACTGATATGTAGAATCTTATGAATGTCTTCACCTATCCTAGGCTCCACATCACTATGTAGGACAAATACCACTGTATATAAAACTCGTCCACAAAGTCTATGAAAGAGAATTCTATGGAATTCCTTCTCACCAAGGATGTTCACTATATGACTGACTCAGAATTACCCTGCGCATCCATCTTCTAGAAGGTAAAAGGAAATCTTCCTTCCTATTTATAAATAAAAATGTACACTAAAACATAGGAGTATTTGAAAGCTCCCCATGTAGAAAATATACAAAACTAATCATGCATAGCCTTTGCAATAAACTCAATGTAATTAAAAGTAGATGGTTGCTTACGAGTGGTGAAAATTGATAGTAAGCCAACAATCAACTCATCAACCCACATGTCAGAATGGTAACTAAGAATGCAAGATATGATGGAAATAATTTTCTTAGTTCCCTCAGCGAACATGGAAGATGAATATGGTGGATTGGGTTTGGGTAATTGGCCATCTTTAGGAAGAAAAATTTCAAAGATTTTGGTTCTTTGGGGAAAAGTTAAATTATTGTATAGATCTATGATAGATTTTATTGACATTGGCTTAGTTGAGTATGGGATAGTTACTGGGAGCATTTGGGTAATGTCTTCAGCTATGATAGTTATCACAAATTCACCATTGCGACTTATGATAGCTCTCTGGGAGGGGACATAACTCAATTGGCACTAGGAAACTAACTCTAGGAAGAAATGGGTCTATGTGAACATAAATTGAGGTAGGGTAGACTCCCATAAATTAATTCCATCGCTTCGGTCAAGAAATTTCTATTTCAACCAACTGTGAAGTTTGAACAAGTTGAAATCATAGTTGGTTTCAACAACTTTATAATACAAATCTAATAAGGGTACATGATCTAAGTCTACAGGTGGGGGAAACATAGGGTTCTCTTCTGGGTTCTTTCCCTTTTCTTTGGGGAGTTTCATTTCAGGTGGCATGATTAACTTTTTGAGATCAACAAAGGTGATGGGTTAACTGGAATAGGAAACAACCAAAGAATGTTGAACTAGGTCTTTGATGACAGTCTGCAACACTAATGGTTGGGTAATTCAAATGGTTGCTATGTGGCTTAAGAATCTGTAACAGGATGGTGGTTATAAGATACCTTGATATAAGGGAATTTTTATGGTTTTCTGATTTTATATAGAGTAATTTCACAATTATTGTTAATCTTGTTACCATTAACAGGGAGAGGGTCCGTTGCAGAGGAGCATAAGGTAGTTAATACCTTAACGGCTTGATAACATGGCAAGAGGGGCACCCGATGGAAGCATAGGATTTGGAGGAAGTGAGCCATCAGGATGAGTTTAATGGTCAGAATAGTCATGGGAGTGGGGTCCGTGAGGATGAGGTGGCGAAGAGGGTGTTAAGTGGAAGTGGCGAAATTTAGCAGTGGGAGACTTTTCGTAGGGTAGGGCATGATGAGAGGAAAGTGTGGGGGTGTGAAATGTAAGGAGGGCATCACATAGCAGGAGTTTCAGACCCATCCCCTAGGGAAAAAATGGAGTTGACCTTGGGGGTCCCCAGAAACATTGCCCCACTGTTGATTTGGGCAAGGGAAGATCTCAACCATCCTTTTTCTTCTGAAGTGAAACCTTAACCTAAAATACACATTTCAAAATTTATTACAAACATATTAAAGCATGATTAACCCTTACTTAAGGTAAGGTTAATCAAAACCTATTTTTCCCTAAAAATCTATTTAGAAACAATTCAATGTTGCATTTCAACTCGAAGAACACATTTTTTAGTGATTTTTTTTGTATTGATTAATCATGATTAAACCAAGTGATTAATTTATTCACTAACCTAACCTATTGTATTCCTAGCCTAATATGATTAAATATTGTGATTATCCCAAATTATTTCTAATTTTCCTATTTACCAAGTGGCATTAAAACAAGATGCACTCTTTATTCAAAATTTCTAAATGTAAACTGATGAAATACTGATTTTTCTTGGTGGCATTTATATTTTCTCACCTAGGGGGACATTTTTACACACATTTTTTTATTTTTATTTTTTCTTTTATATTCATTTCTTTGTTTATTCTATTTTTTATGTCCTCCACATTTTATTTTCTTTTTTCTTTTTTCTTTTTCTTCTTTTGGAAATAATTTTCAAACATGAAACATTATTTACATTTTTCAAATATAAAATCATGAGGTAAAAGCAACTCCTCCTATGAAATATAGGACCCTAACACACTAAGGGAAATAATGACTACTCCTAGGTTCTTTTTTTCCAACTTTGAAAACTAGGCTTAAAGTCTCATTGGTCTACAACAAATCCCTAAGGTTCAAACTTCATCTAACCCAAGGCATGCATCCATTAAAGTACACATGTAGCTTAGGAATCTCAAAAGGTTGACCCAAAATCCCTCCACAGATCCTATAAGGTACAACCCTAGGCATTAAAATCACAGATACAATTCCATCCCAAATCTAGGCTTTGGCATCACAAGTCCAATATCAAGCACTCATCCTTGACAAGATGGTCCTATATCCCATCAAGAATTATACAAGGAAAAAGAAACACAACTAATTAGTTGATCGATTTGTCCCAAACCGATAAGGTGTTGCATATTCTCCCTCATAGGTATGCACTCCCATAAGGTCATCAAATAGACTAGCCCTCGTCTCCAACTAATGGATTCCCTATCAATCACCACCTCACAACATACCTCCAATGTATTAGCTATATAATAATAAAAAACCACCTAAGTATAAAGTAATCCACATGCTAATACAAGCATGTAATCATGAGAACATAAAAGCATATCACAACATCATAAATAGTGAAGCACCATATACTCACAAATAACATTATTAACATCTCATAATTAAAATTATGTGAAATTATCACATGTCATCACATCATGAAATAACATATTACAAAAACAATATATCTATATAAAAGACACAATATTACACAAATATAATAGATGAAACTATATCTCGACATAATCTCATACCGTAATACCATATATATGATAGTCATATCATGACATGATAGATGGAGAGAAACAAAACATCATGAGTATTCTTACTATGATTCATTTAAAAATCAAATTCATTAGCATGCTTAAAGAATGAATACCAACTATTACATCTTATAATATTCCTCTATGATATGCTTTAGTTATGTATGACATCAAGGGCTATATTTTCGATACTATTACTTCCATGTTCTCATCAAGGTACCCATTACTTTTGGATAATAATTTTCTCTTCTTTGAACAAGAATGAAGGAGATTTACAAGATAGGTATAGTAACCCTATTAGTATACTAAATTTTCATATATTTTCCTTATTTAAGTATAGAATTAAACCTTCATGTAAGCCTCGTTATCTGGAGTGTCAGTATCTAGTCATTTATTCTTTGTCATTACAAGGATGCCTTGAATCATCAATATCAAAATTGAAATTCTCAACCTTCTATGTCCTTGTATTATTACCCATGGTTCTTACATCACCTTATAATTTTTTCTTACTCATCCTAGTATATCTATACCCAATAGCTAAACACCAAGTTTCCATTGTTTAAATTTTGATATCATGCATTATCCACATACACAAAGGGATGGCTAAGCCTTTTTTATTTACCCATCACCTAGTACCTATTATTACTCACTCTAATAAATATTGGCTTGTCTCATCATGTTTCCCACTTAATACCACTTGGGATGTTTTATCATAGATGCACCTTTCTTCGAGTTGGACTAGGGAATATCCCCATTCACTTTTAGTCTTATTACATACTATATTTAGTTGATAATTTGAAGCACTTGGAACTAGTAGTACAATTATTTTCTATAAAATAAAATAATTAAATGATTGGTATTTTATGGAAATGACCTCTTCCAATGCTAATGGCACACACTTGATATGTTTCTCTATATAATTTTTTAGTATGTCATTAACCCACTCATGAAACAATGAGTGCAAAGCAGTCAAGTATGCCCTTTATTAGTTGGTTCTAACTTTTTTTGTTAATATTTGCACAATCCTTCTTAAGGTTTGTTTATATAATTTATAGCATCATCATTTTTTACACTTAAATTGTTTTTATGTTTTTTCTAAAGACAGACCATTCATATTACTTTCAAAAGGATCAATACACAATTATTACTTCCTATTATTATGCCAATTGGGAAGCCATACTAGTAGCATAAGTCCAATGTTTTAAGATAAATAATATTGTTCACTATTTGATCATCTATTAAACTAAAAATGTATTTTTCTCAGAAATTAAACTCTAAACTAATAAGCATGCAGATGGCATTAAGATGAAAGAAATTCTTCCTCAAATAACTAGATATTATGGACTTCATTCTACAAGAGTATCCACCTAAACCAGTGGTTGTGGTACACTGCTATTGTTAACAGAGGAAAAATCAAAATTTTTCAAGTTATTGGAAAGGATTGTAACATTTTTATTGATTATGTAAACTTTGTCAAGAATATATGTCATACAGATAACTTGTTTTTTGTAACATGCCTCCTCCCAATTTTACCAACTTTCACTGGATTTCCCAAGGTAAATATGAACTTAGGGTCACTATGATAAGACTAGAGCTTAAGGAAATGGAGTCAACAACCTAAGACATTACTGACTTCCCTCAAGTGCCACAGGACCTCTAGGAGAAACCCAACCCATCCACGTGTCCAAACCTTGAGATAACTCCATTTTTTCGTGACTTAGGGCCAATTCACTCCCTTGCCAAGGCCTCCAAGTGAATATGGGTCTCCAATCGCTCCCACAGGCCTTCTTCCCAGTGATCATGGACTTTTTTTTTATCATTTCTATGCAAGGAACTCCGTATTTTGATCCATTGTTTCAGGTCCATGACTCAAGCCTCTTCCAAGAAGTAAGTGAAAATTCCAAAGAAAATAAATGACATAGAGACAATGCTTGTAAACCAAAAATGGAAAGCAAGACTTGACGTGACCTTCCCCAACCGCGCCTAACATTTCGTCAAAAACTTGGTAAATATGCAACATACAGGTCATGAATGCAAGTTTCAACATAAGGGACTGAAAACATATCCAAGGTTTAATAAGAAATGTCACTACCTTCTCACATTAGCTATTATAACACCAATCGGGTCTTACATTAATTATCCATTCAATTACAGATAAAAGCATAAAAGGAGCCATGACTAAGAATTGTAATATAACCATGCTTATAACCAGTAGATAACCACATAAATAACAATGAGAGAACAACCATTAAAGCCATACAATAACAAGTACATTTCCTTATTAAAATCAAGAGAAAATTAGCTCATATTGAACGTAGGAAATAATCAACCAGGTTCTTGACTTCCATGTACCAGCTAAATATAGATTAGATGAACCAAATATTTCTTTCAGCCAATCACCCCCATGCCATATTGCAAGCATGAATATTGGATCTCATGGGATAAACCAATCCAAAAAAAACCAAGGGAATCCATAGGTTAAACCACCTCCACCGTCAAGATATTGTGATCTCACTTAAACTAGTGCCAAGATCACAAAAGAAAACCGAGCTTGGATACCTAAATTTTTTTTCTACAATACCTTAAGGAATTTTACCATCTTCACCCATAGGCTTTACCGTATATCCCAACATTACCATTCAAGGGATTCATAGGCCTTTGGGAATTTTCCTAAGACCACCTCATTCGAATCCAAAATCTCCCGACAATCTAAAGTGAAAACCGAGAACAACCCCATCACACCATCTCTATCTAGAAATGGAAAGGCTAGGTTAAAATCCATTGTCCAACTAGGAAAAACCCATTCCAGTGATGACAAAGAACCATATACCATTGTGCACATACCAAATACCATCATGCACATACCATGCATATCAAAACTAGCTATGAAATCTTTCACGCGACCTATCAGCTGCAAGTATTCTAGATGAAGCTACTTGATCCAACTTTTCTTTGGTTGATCCTTGCTTTCTTTTTATTTCCTTTCCTTGCTAGTCCTTCGTTTGATTTCTTGCTTTCTGTCTCCTCTTGGTGCTCTTCTCATGTCTGAGACTAATTCCAAAATTGAACTAACCAAAGGCTACCAACTGATGCTCTGATGTCTTTTTATTATTGATTCCTATAGTTTCTTCGTTTTCCTTTATTTTCATTCAATTTACTCCTCACATGCAACATGTGACCTTTCACCTCCATTTTCTCCTAATTTCCTCTATTCTCACAAAATAAATTCCAAACATAATCATGTGCCTTCCCTAAACCATCGCCATTTCCTTTTCCAATTTTCCTTTAGCCATACAGATATCAAGTCATTCCCACTAGGATACTTTTACGAACATTCAACTTGGAATAAGTGTCCCTTAACTATGGTCTGATTTTTTCTTTATTAACTTTTATTACACTAACATTTTACGTGGGGTTGTTACAGACCACTCCCCATAAGGGTAACACTATCATTGGTGTTCTATGACACCTACAACTAGCTAAACTGTTGAAATTCAAAAACATATTGCCTCTGGAGCTTTATAACACACATCTTGCTTAAAGAAAAACCATCATGACAAACATGATAGCATGAAAACCGTACTACTTATTGGAGCTCTATAAACTAAGTCATCATGGTATTTACAATAGCAACCATACATAACTATGTACAAATATCAAAACTCATTTTCCTCCACCAACAAATAATGAAGGATACATAGCCTGCATCTCATCAACCATCTCCCATGTAGCTTCATCGGGCTCGAAGTGCTTCCACTGCACATTAACCTACTCAATTGCTCTATTCTAGATCATAAAATGTTTTTGTTGTAGTATGCTCTTAGGTTTTGCCTCGAATTCCCCTTATGGTTCCACCTGCAATACAGACCAATCAATAACATGATCAACATCCTTTACATATCTGTTAAGAAATGAAACATTAAAAACATCATGGACTTTCACTATTGGAGGTAGTGCGAGTTTGTAGGACATTATTCCAATGCTCTCAATGATCTAAAAAGGCCCACAGTACCACTGTACCAAGTTGGCACATGATTCGATCCTCAAGGATATATTCTTGGGCTTGGTGCACAAATACACATGCTCCCCAGCCTAAAACTCCTTAAATGCCTTGTGTTGGTCAGCATAACTTTTGTGCCTATCCCATGCTACCTTTAGATTCTTCTTTCTAACCTTCATTTTCTTTTCCATGTATACAAATATGTCTGGTCCAATAAGTACCCTTTTCATTAGATCAGTCCAGCAGATGGCAGTGTTACAACTCTACCCATAGAGTGCCTCAAGCAATCTCATCCTCAGTGACTTTGGATAACCATTGTTTTAATAAATCTCTACCAATGGAAGGTAATCCTCCCAACTCCATTTTTGATGCATGGCATACAACGTAAACATATCCTCCAGGATCTTGTTGTCCCTCTCTTTTATCCATCTATCTGTGGATGATAAGTTTTATTGAAGGCCATATCTATCCTGAATCCTACAAACAACTCCTTCCAAAACATCGAAGTGGACTTAGTATTCATGTCTTAAGAACATCATGCAATATCATGATGTGTCTGATGAAGCCCTATGATACTTCGCTAGATGAATAAGTAGTCTTCACTATAATTATGTGAGATACCTTTCTCAACATGTTGACCACAACCATTATAGAATCATGTTGCCTTGATGTCCTTAGAAGAATGAAATCCATGGAAATGACCTCCCATTTTCATTCTAGAATCAGAATAGGTTGAAGCAAACCACCTGGATGCTTACACTCTTCCTTCACCCACTGATAGTCCAAACATCTGACAACAAATTATTCCACTTCCTTCTTCAGATTCATCCAATTGTAGAAATTCTTCACCGTTGTGATCGTATTCTAATATCCTGAGTCACATGAATATGGTTTGGCATGAAAATCCCTCAAGATAAGCCTCTTGAGTTCAATGTCATCCGACACATAGATCTTGTCCCTCAATCTCACCAAGCCATATAGAATTAGATGATAGTCCACGTTTTGATCACTTGTACTATGTTGTAACTTATGCATAAGATCCCTGTACCTATCATCCTGTTTTCCTTCCTATAATATCCGATCCTATCATCCTGTTTTCATTGATACGACATGGTTCAACTCCACTTTCCTATCGAGAGCATCTACAACTCTTCTCTCCTTTCCCTTTATGTATGTGATCTCAAAGTCAAATTCACAAAGGGTAGAAAAATATCTCGCTTTCGTAACATTTAGATTTGGTTGGACAAACAGTCATATTAAACCACCGTAATCACTAATAAATACAAACCTCCTACCAAGAAGATAATGTCTCCACATATTTAAGGCATGAATTGATCCAAGGGATCAATTTATTGATCAAAATTCAAAGTACTAAAAAATGCTCAAAACCTATATGATTGGATATGTCTCGGTGAGCTGAATCCAACACATCTCATTTCACTAAAAACTAATATCATATACTCTTGATATCATGTTCAGATTGATTTGGAAAAAAACTAAAATTTTAAAATTTTAGGTTTTAGGTAGCCCAGTCAGCAGTCCGTACACTGATTAGGCATTTGAATGGGAATTTCACTGTATTCTTTTGGGCCAGTGGTTTGTTGACAAGTGGAATATTCAGATTTGTCAGAATCATGTGACTTCTATTGGTTTATGGTTCATGAAGTGGAAAAATTAGGGAGATCCACATGGGCCAATCCCAAGAATTTATGTGGCCTCTTGTTGGCATTGCAAAATTTTGGTGGAAGGCTAAACAGGATTGGAAATAATCAAACCATGGATCGACTGAGTAGTAGGGAAATACGTTACCATTGCATTGCATGGTGGTGCTTACTACCTATGAGGCACAATATCTATATAAAGTTTGCAAAGTGTCCCATTGGGGGAAGCGGACTGGCTAAGCCCTAGCCCCTAGCCACCTCAACACCCACGAGACCGCAAGAAGAGGGGCCAAGGGCCTAGAACTAAGCCTGGTCCACAACCATAGCACCTCGCATATATAACACCAACGAAACCAACAAAGAACCGGATGTAGAAGGTTGGATGGGACCAACCTTGGGGTCGCATGACCCCATACGACTATGGGTACAGAAACTTGAAGGGGGCTAGACCAAGGGGTCTGGTGCCAAGGCCATATGGCGGACCATAGAATTGGGGTCACAAGAAAACTAAAGGGCTTAGAGTTAGGCCCTAGAATCACGCTACCCTATGGGGCCGTATTTGTGCTATGTGACCGGAATTTTTGGGAAAGGGGGCTTAATGAGTAGACTAACCGTACTAAAATGTCTCTCATCAGGTGATATTGTAGTCCATATTTATGCACTAGTTCTAGGTTTTGGGTGAATAAGCCAGGTTTGGGCCAAATTGGAGGATGATTAGCTATGTAGTTGGGAAAAAACTAAAAACAAGAATAACTTACTCATTTTTTTCCAAATGAGGTGAAAAAAGAACCTAGATGGGGGACTTTGACAATGTGAAATCCATTGGAGAAATATTTGTTTATTTTTTTTTATTTTTGAGCGATTTAAAATAATTTAAACACACTTATGATAACTTAATGAAAGTGGTGTTGCATTCGAAGCTAGACTAGAAGATGTAGCCCAAGAGAGGGGTGAACTCCTTTGTCATGTTTTGTGTTATGTTTTTTACTTATCCTTATTTTGTCTTTGTTTGGCTGTAAATTATGGTTAAATTAACTTGTCTTATGTGTTTAGTAAATTGATCCTCTACCAAAAACACATATAATTTTCACTTAGAAATTGTTACAAATCTTTAAGTTTACATATTCAAGTCATTTGGGTATCAAAGCATTAGGTTATTGTGAAGGTTTGATTTGTTTGCAAGTGTTTTTCTAATGCTTACAAGTTTGAATCTTAAAACATGAGAAGGAGAACTTATGGAGCCAAGATCTCAAGTTGTTTCAAGGAGAACAAACACACCTCAAACATTAATAGTTATGGCACATGAAGAGGGTCCTGAAGGGATGTTTGAAGATGAGAGAACTTTCAGAAAAGAATTCTTTGAGATGTCTAAATGCTTAAGGTTATTTATGAAGAAAGGAATTGAATATTGTATGGAGAAAGTTCAAATCCTTCTGGAAGAAAACGAGACAAACCTCCAAAAGGAAATTGAGGAAATCATGAGAAGCCATGACCTCCACTTCCATCCTCACCTTCATCTTCAACCTCATCATCTACTACTTATTCTACCCTTTCAAAAAGACCTCCAAGTTCCCCAAGGGGTCATGGTAAAAATCCTTTTCTTAAGCTTGATATTAAGGTTGAATTGACTATGTTCAATGGAGAGGTAAATGCAGAGAGATTGGATAATTGGGTTCATTAGATTGAAGTGTATTGCAAGATACAAAGAGTCAGGCATGATGAAACCAAGATTCAACTTGCTTCTCTTATATTGGAAGGTGCAACACTTATTTGGTGGGAAGCCAAAACTCAAGAGGAAATGAGGAAATATGATAAGGTTCTATCCTCTTTGAATGATTTTGTTGTTGCAATAAGAATGTAGTTTTATACATTAGCATAAATCAAGAAATCTATTATGCATTGCAAAAACTTTAGACAAGGTAAAAGTGAAAATGTGAAATCTTATACTCAAGAATTTGGGAAAAAGCCTTTGATTTTGGGTATATATTTTTCCTCACAAGCTACTTTTCTAAAATACATTGGAGGATTGCATAGTTACTTGAGGCATATCATTATCATGTTTAATCCTACAAAAATGGATGAATTTTGTGTACATGAAACTCATTTAGAGGCAAGAGGGAAAAATGTTTCTGAAGAAACTAGTGAGAAGTCATTCAAGCATGGAGAAAAATGAAAATTGAAATTTAAAGACAAGCATAAAAAAATGTTGTAGGTAATAATGAAGGAGAAAAGATTACATGTAAACATTGTTCTAAAGAAGGCCATGATGAAGACCACTATTGGAAGCTTCATCTTGAAATGAGACCCAAAAGTTTTAATAACAAGGAGAAAGAAAAGATTGTTGCAACTATACAACAAGATTTAGGTTTTGATTCTAGGGATGATATAATCATCACAACCATGGGTTTCAAAAGTGACGACATTGCAGGTACTAGTTCTTCAAATTATCTCAACGATACTCAATATGAAAAAATAAGAATAGAGCTTTTCCACATTAGAGTCATTTCAAAACATACCAAGATAGACATATTATTTGATAGTGGTTCACAAGAAAATCTTAACTCATAATACATTGTCAAGAAGTTGAATTTAGAAACCATTACTCATTCTAAACCTTATCCTTTAGTTTGGGTATGTCAGTACACAAAATTGCAGGTGATAAAGAAATCCATACTTAGATTTGCAATCACTGCAAACTTTCTCGATGTGGTTGAACTTGATGTAGTTCTACTTGATATATGTGTTATTATTTTGGGAAGTCCATATATTTATTATAGGAGAGATATTTTTTATCGCCATGAGAATAATTATCATTTGTTAAAGAATGGGATTGACTACATTGTTAGAGCGGATAACAAGAAATGTATTTTTTGTCTTATGAATGTCAGACAAATGAAGAGAATTGTTAATGCTAGTTATAATTTTGCATTGTTAATGTTGAAGAAGAAAGATGTTGAAGAACCTTAAGCATTTCAAGGATATGAATCTAAAATTCTTGATAATGGGGCTGGTTAGTAGCTCCAAAACAGCGACAAAAAATTCTACATATGTGGATCTTCCTTTTCTAATTAAAAAATCCTACTACAAAAGCTTGAATATTGTGATACGAATCAAGTTTGAAATATGATTTAATTAAGGTTTGTAATTCATGTGATAAGATGTCTTGGGATTCTAAAAAGTCTTGCTCCTAAAAGAGGTAAACAAAATGAATATCAATTGTGGCAAGATTCTTCATTGTTGAACATTTGTCTGAACAAGATTCCAATGTTAAAGAATGGATAGGTCAAAAATAAAATGTAAAATCTATTTGAAAAAGAGGACATTGGTCCCAAAACATCATCTTATGGGTTTCATAATGTTTTGTCTTTGAAGAAGGATGGTGCATGGCGATGGCGATCACATTTGGTAAAGAGTCAAGCCAAGTGCAAGGATAGACATGTTAAGCATCGTTATGGCGATAGTGTTCAATGTAAAGTGAATTTGAAATTGAATATGTTTCCTTTGACTGAAGGTTGAGGAGAGAATGTTTAGATTCCTTTAGCAAAATTTTTCTCACTTAAACATCTTGAAGAATTAAAATAAGGTCCTACCTTTAATAGAAAAACAAAGACTTCAAAAGTGAAGTACATTCATGAAGAGCTCAAAGTGACAAAACTAAATGGGTTGAGTTTGCAATGGTGAGGGAACTGTGCGATCATCTAATTGTTGATTGAAAATGAGATTTTGTAGGTTCAAAACCTTCCAATGGGGAGGAGTGATCCAAGGGATCAATTTAGTTCTCAAGATTCAAAGTGCTAAAAAATGCTCAAAACCTCTACGATTGCATAGCTCTTAGTGATATGAATCCAATGCAACTTGTTTAACTCAAAATAGATATCATATGATCCCAATATCACATTCTAATCAATTTGGAAAACAACTAAAATTTTAAAATTTTGAGTTGCAGGTAGCCTACTTAGCAGTCCATACGCTGACTAGACATTTAACTTGGAAGTTGAATATCCTTTTGTGGGCCAACGGTTTTCTGACAAGTGGAATATTCAGATTTTTCATAATCATGTTGCTTCTATTGGTTTATGGTTCGTGAAGTGGACCAACTAATGAGAGCCATGTGGCCTCCTATTGGCATTGAAAAATTGGTGGAAGGCCAAGTGGGCCTGACAGAAATCGAACCATGAACTGACAGAGTAGTAGGGCGACACTTTTCCATTACATTGTGTGGTGGTGCTTACTACCTATGGGTCACAATATCTATATAAAGTTCAAAAAGTGCACCATTGGGGGTGGGGGCCAGCCTAAGCCCTAGCCCCTGGCCATTCCATCGCCCATGGGACCTATTGCCAGTGCTGGACCCACCAACATGTCAGGGGATCTGTCCAGTAAGAATTCCCTACTAGGCCTCACACCATTTGGAGTAGGGGTCCCAGTGATGGGTAGTAAAGTTATGCCTTGAATACGATACTGTGCAGAGGTAAGTGTGTTATCTTTGTTGGAATCAAGTGTGTGACCTTCCGGCGAGTCAAGAGAGATGCATGGGGAGGTTCTAAGACACGAAGGGGAAAAGGAGGTGTGCCCCTTAGAAGCTTGTAATAGTACGTTTCCTCAAAGGAACACACGAGCTTAATGACATCATAAGCTAGAAAGTAGAATAGTCGACAATCGAAAGTGATGGGTTAAGCCAGAAACACGACTTCAACAAGATTCATACAATCGTATACAAAATAGTTCATACACGAATGCATAAGTTAAACAACATACATTGCTAAAGTAACCAAAATAATAAAACTACAATAACAACATATGCATGAAGGCGTGCTTACTCTATTATACTATATAAAATGAACGTGCCATCCATACATAAAACCATGACAACCACTAGCCCCAATAGTATAACATTACAGTCAACACTCCCACTCCTCGAAAGAGATGTACTCGATCTACACTGTGGAGAAGCCATGGCTCGTCAAAATACTCTCCAAGCCCTCTCTAAGCATTGCCTAACAAAATCTTAGCTCCCAAAATCCTCTTCTATGAGTTATGACATTCTATTTATAACAAAGGGTGGGGTGACCCTTGACACTCCCCTTTGTGAATCTGGAATACCATCATGACTCTTCAACTTCATTACATAGCCCTTTACATTGCATATGACTATTTGCAATGCACTAATGACACTTCAAAGTTCACTTTACATCATCTTTACAACAATTATACATTTTCGACATATACCCATGTGGCACAAAAATAGGCTTGGGTTAGCTAGATACGACAACACTAAGACTTTGAAAGGTGGGGAAACACCAGCTCATGAGTATGCTCTCTGTGATCCTTAGTGAGAAACTAAGGCCAACTTGGTATTGCTGAATGTTTTCCACATAGTGTTTGATTGTGTCTTTATAGAAACAAACTCTTGCCTCCATTCCTCCTAGCTGTACTGATCTAGAACCTCTGTCCAACTCATCATGTAACATGTGTAGCTTAGTACTGAGCATGACCAAATTGGCGACATATCTCTGCATGTTCTTCATGTTGATTTGCAAATCTGTGCCAGTGGCCACGTGCATCAACTAATCAAAGTACGTGTTAGGATCGAGTTGGACTTGGTTCTTCTCTTTGGCATCGGTGAGTTTTCCAATTGACGTGGGTAGCATAATTTCTCACCATGACATCCAAACTTCTAAACAATTGTGTGTATCAAGCCTCAACATTGGCGATGAGCAGTTGGAGTTCTTCAGAGTTCTAGATCAGACTCCAAATGCATGCTTTGTCCAAATCTAACTACATCTTCATCATCTTGTGCAATTGAAGTGGGGCTCCCTTGTACCTAACTGTCCATGTCTATATATAATCCAAAACAACATGTATATCTGTGAGTGTTTGTGCTACCTAGTACAATGTTGTTGATGATCATGTAGGTGGGAAAATGCCTTATGGATGGTGACGAACCTATCATATAGTCTCTGCATGACTATCTCAAGAGTCAATATCTAAGAAAGTATCACATTCTTCATCTATGCTTTGGCGGATCCTATTGATTGTTCCTCTCTCTGCTTGGATACTTGAAATTCCTTAGCCATGCACTAATTTTCGGCTATCATGAACTTCACACTTGAGCTCGTGGCTTTGGCATATGCCTTTGTAGCATCGACCAAGGGAGCTAGATGTCTTCGCACATCTGACACTATCACCCATTCTTCAAAGTGCATAGGTGATGCATGCTCATCCAGGATGTGCACTCTATGTGCCTATACAACTCTATGTTGTGACTCATCAAACACTATGTTGTACACATCTATTCTTGGATTATCCTCAAGGAGAATAGTATCCCATTGTTCACTTGGAACCTTCTCTACCACTAGAACTAGTTGTTGGGCATGGAATCCACCCAAGGAATGTTTTGGGGCTCAAAGACCAATTTTTCACCTAATCTTGGTGTAAAGCTCCAAGAATTGTGGGCAAGGAGCGAGAGTATGATAGAGTCATAGGGTTATTCACCCTAGTTTTGTAATATAATGTCGGCTAGATAGACTTACCCATGGTCCATAGACCATGGGATTGTATAAATAGAGTGAGGCTCTAAGTGTAGATAGGGGTTAGACAATAAAAGATGAGCATGAGAAGAGAAAGTGATTGAGTCAAAGTTTAAGGTATGTCTTTGGGTCGTAGAGTAGGAGAAGGCTTTGTAGATGAGTGCACGGAGGCCTAGTAGTCCACAACTGAGTGTGCGGACCCCTGAAACTTAGTGCATAGGGCGGAGTCGAGTTTGTAATTGAGGAAGGAATTAATAAAGAGAAGTTATATCATAATTCTGTGTACCCATTCTTCGGTTAATTCATGTTTGATATAATTGGCAATATATTGTTTATTTATTATGTGCACTTGTATGAATGATTTATATTGTTAAGTATAACTTAAAGCACACATGTACGCTAAGGTAATCAACTAACATTGGAATACCAGTAATATCTTGGGTAATAACGCAGAGTCCAATGCTCAACCCCTGGGTGGGGCTGCACGAAGGCAGTGTATTTGGTTGTGAAGTGAGGGCAAGTGTGGAAAGCAACCTGCATGCAGGGTCAAACTGCATACCACTTGAACTCATCAGACATCTCAAGGGTGCGGAAACCTAGTTTTAGCACCCTCCCATACTATTTTAGGTGAGACCTCAGTCTGCAATCCGTGGACTATTGCCGAAAGGGCCAGTAGTATTGGGATTTGTTTGGCTAACTTAACTTTGAACCTAGGTCAGGTGCTAATAAGACAATAAATGGTTCTATTCCCAGGACCAGGATCTGCATAAGAGATGTTTGATGTCATATCAGTAGAATCTGAAAAAGAGAGGAATGGAAGAGTGGTTGGACAAACAATTCACAAGTTCGCAGCACAGGAAAACAAGAATATGTGGTTATCAAAGGAAGAGTGGTTAGGTTGCTACTTATATACAGAAATCCATGAAATTTTCTTTGCATCCTTCCGCTCTGATTTGTACAAGTAGATTGCGAAGCTAGAAGACAATCAAGGAAGGTGTATGCTCGACATAACGATTGTGTGGACTCTAGAGTTGGTGAGTAGACTGGAATCATCAAAAGATAAGATCATGTGGGCTGTGTACCATTGGCTCGAGTGAATTATAGGAGGGTTTATCACTGAGTTCGCGATAGATACTTCAGTCAGCTATGGCGTGGCAGAATGATGCTTCCTTAAAGGATCACGAGGTAAGTACATGAAATCTTTGAACACTTCAATTAAAATGCTACTGTGTGAAAAGCGGGTTATGCGAACAAATTGATGTTTGGTGCTATGCAAAGTGGGAGGATCTATAGAAATGAAGTTAGCACAGAACTAAAGTCTAGCCCCTTGATTTCACCTCTGCTAGAAAGCGAGGAAGAGCCTGTGAAAGTTTCAACAGAAGTGTGATCCGTATGATAAAGCAGTAAATTCTACGCATACCACCGCCACCTACACCACCACCAATTTCACCATATTCACCGTCGTCTTCGCCCACACCACCTTTGCCACCACCACATTTCAATATGGCGAGCGTGATAAAGTTACCGATGTTCAAAGGAGTAGGGAGTCATGCATGAAAATATAAAGATTGCAACATTAGTCAGTGCTTTGCAGGATCGTTCATTGACGTGGTACATTAAGCACTCCAACGACAATCCAAACATAGTATTGTGAATATCCAAACTATGTTAAACAAAGAATTTAGCAAACCAAAGTCAGAGACACAATAAATCATCGGATTTAAGGAAATCATGATGCTTCTAGGCGAGACCTTGTGGGTGCTAGACCAAAGACTGAAGGGTATGATTCATGAAGCCAACATAACCTTGATGGGTGTGCAACACTGCGCATGGTTTTTAGCATCGCTAGCGCCACATATAAGGAACACGCTGCAATAGTAGAAGCTATCCACTCAGGCCGAGGCCTTGGAGATCGCAATGAGACTGCGAGATCCTGATACAAGATCCTAACCTGGGAGTGCAATGGATCCACACGTAGTTGAGAAACATGTGCCTTGAGATATAGAGTTTGAAAAAAGACAGGATGGCTAGCCTAGAAGCACACGAGGGGGTATGGTGCGTAAAGTACAAAGGCCAGGGACATGACAAGGATCATTGTCTAGTGTTTGTGAACTACCTGGCGGTAGGAGGACCAATGCCATAAGACCACATCCACAAGAAGGATTGAGCGCGACACCTGTGTTATGGTGCGTGATTTGTCAGATAGGAGGGAAGCATGATATAGATAACTGTCATCTATTACATAAGTATATGCAGAGTTCCCAACAATTGTTCTGTAACTTCTGTAACTCAGTAGGCCATGATGAGCGCACCTGTAGAAGTTATGAATTGATGATGGATCAAACTCATACCTACCGAGTTCAAATCGAAATATGGACCCTTGATCAAAATGCAAGGATGGCGTGCACTGGATTTCAAGGGTGCGGATGAGGTCGAGGTGGAATGGGACCAGGAAGAGGGTGTAGAAAACTAATATGTTACAATTGTAGAGGACCGGGGTGCTATTCCCATGATTGTACAAATCCGATGAGACCGTCATGCTTATATTGTCACTAGTTTGATCATGAGATGGAGGACTATCTCATGTTGATAGCAATGTTACACGTTAAAGGAGCACTCCAACCTCCCCCGACTCAGAACCTACAAATGATGAGGTTTGAGATGCGTGAGAAAGACCTGAATGTAAATATCGTGCTCTGAAACGGTATTAAGATGCGGGATGAAAAATGCAAGTAGCCTGAAGACAGTGCCTGGGTTCGTAAGGCTCCAACAAAGGAACCAAAATTTGATTTGGAGCACGCTAAGGAAACATTCTTGGGAGCTAAGAAGAGCTTTGCGAAGGCCTCCACTTCAGGTAGTAAAGACAAACTAGAACTAGAAATGGACCCATCAATTCTCACTAGATTTTTGGAGACATGCATGAAGCAACTTTGCGATAGAAAGCTGTGAAGGGACTGTAAAAACTCATCACTAGATGTGTTGGGACTGCGCTAGGAGAACCATGTGTAGTCTAAAATCTCAGGAAGCACACAGTGCGAACAGGAAGAGAGATGAGATTGATCGCGCAGATAGGGGAATAGGAAATGGATTAAGTGATTTTGGATCTAGGATCAGACGCAAACATCTTGCCAAGGGAGACATGGAAGCGCATGGGCAAGCCTGCACTACAATGGTCACCGATCCAGCTGTGAATGGCGAACCAGCAAAAGATCCTACCTATGGGAAGATTGCAGGGAATAATGGTAGATATCGAAGGTGCAAGCGTGCTAACAGATTTCGAAGTGATAGAGATTGTTGATGACAACAATCCTTATCATGCACTGCTAGGAATAAATTGGGCCACTAACATGAATGGAGTGATAAATCTAAAGAAGCATAAGATGATTTTTGAGAAAAAGTCACTATGCATAGTGGTACCTTTAGACCCTGCAGAAGGATCATGCTACATAGAGCCAATGCATGACTACGATAGCGATGATGACCTAGACTATATCTATAAGATAATTGGACAGGACTAGGACTAAGTAAGTCTAACCATGGATGGTAGGGTCTCGTGGGAGAGTGAAAGCTCCTGCACCTCAGATTTGGACAAAGAGATAAAACGATGGCAAAACCGGTTACACGAGGTAACCACACTCAATTGCAACACGATGATAAGGTCATTGCACTGTGTGGTAACAGAGGTAAGAGATTTTCCTATGTATGATACGTTGAGCGAGGTGGATGATTTCCTAAACAAATTTGAAAGAGAAGTATAGGAATATCAACGTTTTGATGCTCTGAAATGTGTACTGTGAACTATGCCCACAAGGTGGTGGGGTACACATTAAGGAAGTTGTAAGGACTTACGCGAATGTAGAAGGATGATGCTCATGTGGTTTGGAAAGCCTCAGATGCTAATGAAATCCAGGTATGATGGATAAAATAGCCTGCACGCCCACCTCTCCAGATGGGTACAGCCGTATGGTTCGCAACCTGCATGAACACATACTGTCCTCGCAATAGGAAACATGACTGACAAGTAGGATCAGGCAACACAATGGCACGAACAATCCCTCCGTGTGGGACTAGGAGGTATTATAATACCAAGTGCATAAAAAAATATCCATGTGGAAGCCTTATACGCAAAGCACTGAATGCAGTCCACCATGTGAAGTGAACTGACTGGGACCTGTGCGTACCAGTAGTTCTATGGGCTTATAGAACCATGTGCAAAACCCTGACTGCATGGGCACTTCCGAGGCTGAACTATGAAGAAAAAGCTATAATCCCTATGGAGCATGCAAAGCCTAGTCCACACAGAGTAGTACACATAGATACGATGGTTTGCAAAGCCCAGAAAGAAGGGATCGCATAGCCACAAGAAACAGAACGCATGGGACTTGAGGAAGAAATCAGATAGGGAAACCTTAGACTCTATCAACTTGAAGATGAAAGGGTACGCTTAAGGAAGAAAAGTGATTTGATGGATTCAGAATCAAGAAGATGGAGGACGAAATAAAGAAATATTTTCTCGCCAGAATGACCAGAGTGGTAAGGCAGGAGGCGTGCGATCACGATGATAGGGTTAAGGCCTATTGCCACGAACTAATCAGTCTGATGCCTTGGCTTGGACCACATATTTCTCAGCATAGTGACCAAGGTCATGCATTTCAAATGGTGAAGTTGGAAGGGAGAGCAGGATCATAAACTATCCTGCTTCAGATCCACACGATGTTGGAAATGCGTGCAGAAGCAAAGAGTCATAAGGTCCACAACCGCACACAAGGGACTGCACCGCCGTGCTGGTTCGCTAGAAAGTGACCGTTGTAGTCACTATTCACGATGGGATGCTTGACTTGAGGCCAAATGGAGCAAGCGACAGGAATTTAAGATGCAATTTATGGGCAAGATCTGGGAAATTCTTCCACTAAGAAAGCATTAATGAAGCAGAATTAGGGAGAATGGTCGAATTCGAATTCAAAAAGCACTACAAAATACAAAGGGTTGCCCAGAAAACAACACTTGGTCACTTGTGAACTGAGTGTTTGAGAAAAGCCCCGAGTGTTGTGAGATGAGCATTGATTAAGCCCCTGAATTCACTAGTGATAGATTGCAGCACAGATACAATGACAGCAACTAAGGATGGTATGGGGATAGAAGAGGTGACTGCCAGCAAGGCCGCGTAGGCCCTAACTGTGGGGGATGTTCCAGAAGGCACCAAGATTGTGGCAGAAATCCTGAAATCATCGTGCATGCCAAGACCTACGAAGGATAAACAAGCAATGACTCTAGTATGTGTGTCCCCACGGAACCCACTGCGTAGCAAATTGTCGATGGAGGAGAAAGGGGAAGCTATCATTATAGAAACAGATGAAGAAGATGAAGATCTATAGGCCCTCATCATCATAGAGGAAGAAGACGAAGGCATGGAGGTGGATATTCAACCTACGCAGTCTGCGACAAAACGGCTCATTATGTCCCTCCACGAAAAGGGAAGGCCAAAGTGCCCAAGGACCTAGACAAGACCAAGATTTCGCTCTGCACCCCACTCCTCCTAGATGGCATTATGTTTGAAGGCACACACCTCGACTGTGTTTCGACCATGAAATTTGAAGCTTTGGACCTCACTCACCACGAGAAGTTCCCTCACCTTGAGACCAGAAATCTCATGAATCAGAACACCGTGGGGGTCGTGACAACGTTAGAACTACGGAAGTGGTTGCGCAGAGTGGAAAAGGCTGGACTACTAAACCTACTATAGGTGCCACATTTCCACTACACCCTAATAGCCATTTTCATCACTAGGCAGTTGCTCTGCCTGGTGCATGATGGGAATTTATGGCTGGAAGAGCCCATCCCCATCATGGTAGACTTGATTCATTGCTTTCTCAGCATTTGTACAAAGGAGAGGGCCCCGTGACCATATCGTAAGGGAAGGGCAGTGATTTGGCCCTCGCAGAGGCCATGAAGATGAATTAAAAGCTGGAAAAGAAGAAGAGGCGCTATGCCATCTCTCTCATCAAGGACAAAGCAGTATGCATAGAAACCCAAATCCTGGAAGGCAAAGTTATGCAGAAGTGCCACACAGATGAGGTACCTACACCGATGATCGCATTGGCCGAGTAATGCAGAGAGGGGTTCCAATTTAACTAGGTTGAATTCCTATGCACAAAATTATTATAGAATTGTAGCAAAACCCAGAAGCGGGGTAAAACCTTCCACTATGCATGGTTGTTGCTATCCATAATGCTTGTAGTAGGGGAATTGCCAGAGGATAGAAAATTCCCCATAATTGATAGATATTTACTAGAGGCCGCGAAGTATGCTTCGCTCTAGACCACGAAGGATGCGAAAAGGATACGTGACAACAAGATATTTTGGGTGCTCATGGAGATGAACATCCGAATGTGGATCAAAAATAAGCCAAGGTTGTCACCCATGGTTTACAATAGTCTGAAGAGTTTTGCATAATATAAAGCAGACATGCATAACGTTTATATTAGGGCACGAAAGGATTTGACAAAGTAATGGACAAAGCTACCCTTTGTAGCCACAAACGACGCCATTTTTACTATCTTGGAGGCATGGCCTCCGGAATGGCACACCCCAGACATTGCAAAACTCAAGAGGTTAGCAGCGCAGAAGAAGAAAGATGATGCCAAGTTGCACATCATACAATTGGCCGAGAAAAGTCGAAAGGAAACAGTAGCAGCCGAGGTACGGGTAGTGCAGGAAGTGGCACAGAAAACAACCGAGCAGGAAAATGCTACAGTAGTAGCAATAGCACAGGAAGCAGCCATAAAGGTGGGCGAGGGATAGACAAAGACTTTGTAGGGGCAGGAAGAAGAGGAAGTAGAAACTAAAGAAGGATGCACGGACCCATGAATCGCATCCACACAACTGAAGTGCCAAGAGCTAGTGGAACGGGCAGGATAGCCGAAGAAGGCCAAGGCGTCAAAATTGTCCATTGACCCGATCACCCTAACTGAGGGTGATCTGCATGACATCGGAAAGATGGCGCGTGATGCCACAAATGAGGCTCTCCAAGATTTCATGTGGAAGAACTAGATTGTGTTGGGGGCCCTTAGATCACAGTTGTAGGAATTAAAGGAGCGCGCCCCTCAGGTTGGTACCCTTTCGACCAACCTTGTAGTCAGATCCATGGCAGCAGAGCAAATGTTGCGTGCACGGATGAAGAACACAATAGTGTTGCCGGAAGGGGCTCTAGTGACATCAAATGAGGCTAATAGGTTTTTGGTTAGCACGATGAAAGGTCTCGGTGTGAATCTAGCTGCCCTTCCACGCAAGACATTATATCTATTGCAGGCTGGGATATCGGCAGAGTTGCATGCTACTGAAAGCCATGTGCTCCAAGTCCTCACTGAGCAGAAGATAAATATGGAAAAACTCAACTTGCGGCGTGATGAATTGGTGTCATAAAATCAACAGCTGGTGTAGGTGATAGGCGATGCTTATGAAGTGTCCCGGAGTTGGCCATCCCAGCAGATCTACCAGCGAAGGTGTGAATCCATAGACTAGCAGCAGGAGTCCATGAGGCTAGGGAAGAAACAACAAAGGTTCAACTGTAGTTGACCCTTTAGATTCCCAAGTTGTGGTTAAAGGTGAAACCATCCACTCCCTCGAAATTTAGAGGACAACATGCTAGCAATATCACAGGGGGATTGGAAGAAATCAGAGGTGCAATGCGAGACTACACCAACACATTGGAAAATTTGCTTCGGTTCCTCACTACTCTATAGGAGGATCCCAACATCCAACCCTTAGAGACAGAGGTGTGATAACTCCAATAGCAGTATGACAGTGTTTGAGGAACTATACAAATAGTGGTCCTCACCCAGTAGCTTGCGAGGATGTAGCAGGCTAAAGAACTAAAGGAGCAGGTGGATGCGGCACAACATAAGGAGGTAGTTCAAAAAGTGTGCGTCCAGCCTTGGATTGACGAGGATTTCACCATCACGATAGACATTGAAGGAAAGTTTGTGCATATATAGGGGATGCACACATTTCTACAGAGAAACACCTGAGACACAGAGGTATCAGAACAATAGATGCAGCAAGCAGTAGCTCAGTGTGTTGCTGACCTCAGCACAGTTTGAGAATAGTTAGAGGGACTCCTCGCAGAGATCACTACGCCCAAAGAGTGACTCGAGGATGAGTCACGATGTTTTTGTTGGGGGTTTGTTGGGCATGGAATTCCCCTAAGGCAAGTTTTGGGGCTCAAAGCCCAAGTTGTGACCTAATCTTATTAGAGAGCTCCGAGAATTACAAGCACAGAGCATGAAAGTATGATAGAGTCACAGGGCTTTCTGCCCTAGTTTTGTAATGTAATGTCAGCTGGATAGACCTACCCATGTTCTATGGACCATGGGATTGTATAAATAGAGTGAGGGTCTAAGTGTAGATAAGGGATAGACAATAGAATATGAGGATGAGAAGAGAAAGTGATTGAGTCGAATTGTAAAGTGTGTCTTTGGGTCGTAGAGTAGGAGAAGGCTCTGCAATTGAGTGTACAGAGGCCTAGTAGTCTACAGTTGAGTGTGCATGGTGGAGTTGAGTCTGTAACCGAGGAAGAAATTAATAAAGAGAAGTTATATCATAATTATGTGTACCTATTCTTGTGTTAATGCATGTTTGATATAATTGGCAAATATACTATTTATTTATTGTGTGCATTTGTATGAATGATTTATATTGTTAAGTATAACTTAAAGCACACACATAGGATAAGATAATCAACTAACATTGGAATACTAGTAAGATCTTGGGTAATAATGCAGAGGGCAATGCTCAGCCCTTGGGTAGGGCTGCACAAAGGTAGTGTATCAGGTTGAGAAGTGCGGGCAAGTGCACAAAGAAACCTATTTGTAGGGTCAAACCGCGGACTACTTGAAATCATTAGACATCTTCAGGGTGTGGTAACCTAGTTCTAGCACCCTCCCATACTACCTCAGGTGAGACCTCAGTCCCCACTCCGCAGACTATTGCTGAAAGGGCCAGTAGTATTTGGATTTGTTTGGCTAACTTAACTCTGAACCTGGGTCAGGCCCCAATAAGCCAACACTAATGAAGTGTGTGCAGTGTACCACAATTTCTTTTGGCATGAGGTTAGTGTCGTAATCCTCTTTTAACCATTCCCTCTTTGTGTCCATTTGTTCAACTATTGGATCATCGTATTGAGAAACTTCCATTCCTATGGTTGCTCACTGTATTCCTCATCTATTGCTGGTGGATCTAAGTCTTGAACCTATATTGGCGTAGTTTGCATTGTCTATGTGCCTTTCACTTCCTCCTTTTACCGCTACGCTTCCTTCTCTCTTCTATGCAACTCTTGTTCTTCTTTGAGCTTCTGCTCTACCTCTTGGAACTTCTTCTCCATCTCCTCTAGTATTTTCTTACGCCTTTTCTATGGTCCTCTCCTGTTGTGCTTTTGCCTCCTTTTTTTTTCTCCAAAGCTACTCTCTCAACAAGTGGATATCCCTTAAAATTGTAGCTTTTCTGCACCTCTGTATTTTTTCCAATCTTCTTCTTTCCTTTGTCTTGCATAGGTTTTACTACTTTATCCTACTGTTGTTGCTGCTCCTTGTGGTGCTGCCTCATTGAGTGCTGCTAGCCACTCTATTGCCATGTTGACCAATTCATTAAGCCTGGAGGATTTACAGTAATATATCCAAGGGTCTTCCTCTACCCAATGAGACTCCCTGTAGATCCAAGGATAATAAAATCTCGAACAATGGTCCCTGCATAAGCCATGTGGATCGTATGGATTGAAACTCTTGGTGCCGAAATGAAATTTCTGAATTCCTCAACCTGGACATCCACTTCTTTCAAACTCTAGATTGCCTACAACCCAATCCACAAAGGAAGCATAGGCCATGGTGCCTTCTTCTTCCTGTAAAATCCATCTGATAACCCCATCAAGATGTGGTGTGCAACCTCATGCATGACTAGCATGTCCATGGAAAACGTCGTAAAAAAAAGTGTAACCTTCTTTGTGCTATACATCTTGATGAAGGTGCCATCAATTGACGGGTACCAATCTACAATGTTAAGAAATGCCCCGATTACTTCCTAGGACATGCAAGGTGGATCTTGCTCAAATGTCATTGTGTACAAAGGGCAATGAAGCGGTCAGAAATTCTATACTTGACTCCTTGGTAGTTGTACTCTGAGAGAAACTTGTAATATAAGTTGACAACATTTTGTGAACGCGTCCATGCCTAACCCATTGCAGGAAATTTTTGATGGACAAAGATTGCATCGAGCAGGTAGGCATACAAGAATAATCTTGCTTGTTCATCCTTGGGTGAACTCTAGGCATTTGATACATGCACTTTCAGCTAGAGAGCCAACATGTTAGACCAGTTGAAAGGTTTTCCTTCACTTGAGAGCTCATCCAACATAACAACCCAACTATGTCGGAAGGGCTTCGTACTCTCTTATCCATACAAATGACATGCAAAGATGGCCAAGAGTTGGTAAGCCTTCTTGAGTCTATTTATCTTATATATTTGGTGGGGTGTGCTCCTTAACTTTAATGGCTCCCTTACCCAACGCTTCAATATGTCTCTTGTGTTTGCGCGACTGTTGGGAGTGTAGAATTTTGCATCTATTTTGTTTAGCAGTCATTGAAAACGATACATCTACTGATAATATTTCATCCTGAAGGTAGCAAGCTCTACTCCACTGACACTGTTTAGTATAATCATCTGTGAATCAATGTGTGAAACAATCTAGTGGATCACGTTTGCGCATAGGAAAGTGGGATACCTGCATGCAACCTTGTACAATCCTAACTAATGAATGTTAACATAGACCTGTCGGTCCTCCATATTCTCCTCAATGTTTCCTGCAAATATAATGTTGATGTCTTTCCATGTGATCTTGATGTCTTTCTCAATGAACAGGCATGTGTCTGCATAAATGGCAAGCTCATAGACACCTCTTCAACCACATCTCCAGTACTTCTTTCAGTTGTGTCCTTTGATCCAACTGTTTTGGATGCAATGTTACATGTATTACTGAGAAGCTGCTTAACACCTCTTGTAGTTGGAGACAAAGAAGACACTCATGGAAAGCAAATTTTAGTTGAAAATGTTAAGCAACTGGAGTGTTAATCATGTGGAAAATTAGATGAATGTTGGGAAGGATTAAGCAGAATTGACTCAGAGAGACTAGGAGAGGCCTGCTACTGACTGGAACTATGTAATGTGTAGTGTACAGTGGTTGACTAAGGAATGGAACTACAGAATGCACAGTTCAGTCAAGCTGGGTTGCTAGTTGGAAATGCGATTGCACAGTTTTAGTGGGTAGGACGACAAAACTGCCTTCTAATATTGTGCAGAGAATAGCTAATATCCAGTTTGGGCAACCTTTGCACAAATCCTGGAGGCAAGGAAGATCCTTGAGTTCTGGGAATGTGTAGTGCATTTTCGGAGAAGAAAGATCTAGGCTAAGAAAGCCCATATTTTCCCAAGGGAAAACTGAAAATGGGAAGGACTAAATCTATGTGCAAATATGGTACAGACCTAAGTGAATGGATATGCATGCAATTCCAGCTACTTGAGAAATCAATCAAGCAAAAAAATAAATAAACTCATGAAAAGCGTCACAATAACGATGACTGTCAGTGAAAAAAACAATGTTATGCATGCGACACTAAGGAAAAGCAATGTAAAACTTGAAACAACACTTCTACAAGTAAAAATACATTAAAACTTCAGTGGTTGTTCAATAAAATAAGGAAGACAACACTCACAAACACTAATAAATAAAAATAAACAGAAAAAGAGGCAAAAGACATGAAAAGAAAAACTTACCTTGAAAAGTTGTGCCAATTGTGCTGAATGTTCATAGATGCCTCGGGAATGACAGATCTCCATGAACGAATGTGATGAATGAGCTCTAGGGCATTGATTAAATATGTTTGTTAGATTTATGGTTTATGATGCGTGTGCCACAAATCTAGGAAAGAGTGACACTTGGTGGGAAGTTTCTAAAATCAAATTTGCATGTAACTCCCACTACTAAAAATATATCCCGAAAACTTAGGGATTATTTTTTTCTCTTTCCTTATTTCTTTTCTGGGAAAATTATACCATGTATGCAAGGAATAATTTTATTGTCCTGAAGGGAACTTAGCAACATACTCGCACATGAAATGAACAACCATTGAGGGAAAACTTTGGAATTGTTTATGGGCTCAATGGCTAAGGCTACCTCTCAGTTCTATGGAGTTTCCTAGAGCATGGCTAGCTTCCTGCTAGGTCAATGCAGTTTTCAGCCTTAGCACACTATCAAGTGGATCTGTGTAATTTTCTAGAGAAAGGTTGTTGGCCTGCTGTGCACAATTTTTGAGTGCAGGTCAACTCCTAAGCTACTTTGCACA
Source organism: Pinus taeda (assembly GCA_000404065.3). Taxonomy (NCBI): domain Eukaryota; kingdom Viridiplantae; phylum Streptophyta; class Pinopsida; order Pinales; family Pinaceae; genus Pinus; species Pinus taeda. Next base: position 333,796 of record APFE030905190.1, read on the forward strand.
ATTCCTAAGGGGAAGAGAGACTACCCTCCAGGATTGCGTAGTTTTCCCAGAAAGCACAAAGGTTGGTTGTGAACCAAGTGTTGGTCAGCTTATGGTTAATAGATGGAAAAAGTAAGTTAACAAAATCTATTAAGTGATAGATAAAATAAAATAAGCACAAGTACCTCATGAGTGGAGGATAGCTACTATGCTTTTGAGGAGGAAGGCTCCAAAATTAAATGAAGGAAGAATTTTGAAGGGTGGTTGTAGCCTCTACAACATTTGCGACACACTAGTAGAACTTCATCTCTCTGTATAGACCTTGTTCGTGAAAAGTGATTCTAACTCCTCTGGATGTATTGTTTGATTCTTTGATTACGGCTTCAACAATAAGCTTGAGTTACAGATATAGTCCCTGCAATTCTCTTGATCGGTCAACACACATACCAAGCCAAGTCAACTAATTTGTTTTGATTGGGGATGAGGGGTATATTGGTGCACAAGTAATATATAGGTCAGAGTCTTAGTTTCATCTTTGGTGCTTCTCCGCTACCACTAGGCCTGGATAGTACCCCCACGGAGTCACGCAGGAACAAAGGCATTCAGCCACTGCCAGCGAGCCTAGTCAATACCCCAATGGATTTAATTTCATCACCTCTCTACATAGGAATCCTTTCTCTTCTTTTGTGTTATTTATTATTTATTTTTTATTTTAATTTCTATTTTTCAAATAAATATGCATAGGCACTTATTTATTTCAATGGCAGAAAAGGGATCCTGACTTATTGAGAGTAGAAGAGGTTGTCCCTTCAGATAAGTGTGTTATACATACTTCTAATAATACTTTTTAAGGTTTTCCCCCCACCTTACTTTACTTGACTAAGCTGACAACGTTTAACCCAAAAAAAATTATTAGATTAGGCGGTACTAGTTAAAAGTGCAAGCGTTGTGTTTTCACCAAGACTCACTCTAAACTGGAAAATATTTTCCATTAGGGTATCATCGATTTAGGACAACAAACTCTTCATAAAGAGAGAGGACAACATATAACGAAGTGTTGATAGTTGTACAAGTCCTCTTGTACTTTACCTAGCTTGTCTCAAGGGCCACACATGGTTTCATGTGAAACTAAACCTATGGGTGCATAAACAAGAAAACACAACAAACAAGCAAAGAGAAGAAGCAAAGTGAAAGAAAAGCAATAAAGAAAAGAAACACAAATAAAGTAAACAAAGCAAGCATGCAAAAAAAGAAAAATAAGAAAGAAACACTACTCCTACTCCTAAACTAAACAATGCAAGGGCCTACTCACGTGAAGTTATCTTTCCAGTGAAGCCACCGATTGACCCATGTTGGTGAAGGCATAGTTAACAATAAAGATAAAATAGTGAAGACCAACATGCTTCGAGTTTAAAAGCATCCATATAAAAGAAAAGAGTAAAAGCATAGGATACAAATTATGCAGATGTGTCATGGTTATGCAACACACTATGCACAGATGATAAACATGCACACTCTTTTGACCGTTACAAACAAGAAAACAGGAAAATGAAAGACAACTTACATTTTGCAAGAGTGCATGTTGTATATGATTCCTCCAATGCATGAGCGATGGGATCATGTGATTCATGTGGAGGATGTGAATTCTCCGAACTAGATTTATCTTCAATGTAAATTGGAGAGTGATGAGAATCCTTATGTGTTTCAACAAATTTATGATCAGAAGAAAACTAACCTCAAGACAATGGGGACGTGACATAACCATCAACTCGTGTTGAAGCTCCTCAACAACTTAAGGGGTTTCAACTTCATCAACAGGTAGATCATCAAAGATAGGTGGCTTAGAAAGATCAACAAAAAATGAATCAACATCATGATCGAATGGAGTAAAGATATCACGACAACCTCAATCAAAAAATTCGATATGTTCATCAACATCCTCATGATCTCATGAATCATACAAAGGGGTATATAAGAAACATGAATGCTCACTCTCTGCATTTCCAGAAATGACAGATGAAATATTGAGTGAAATTGCAAGGAAAAATGTGTCCTCTCTACTACGCAATGACAGACTGACATCCGGTGTGTCCTGTGAATGATTAGAAGTAAACACATCTGGGAATGAATTCTCACATGGAAAATTAACAATGGAAGAATCACCAAAGATGTCAGGAAAAAGTGGATGAGGTGTAGATAAAAGGAGGTCATCCTTCATCGTGGGTTATTCTTTCGATTCCCACATATACTCATCATAAATGATAGCATAGATTGGCTTCTCAAATCCAACTCTGTCGACAACCTGATCCTCATGGAAAATAGGTGTGGAGTTAGGAACGAGAGAAAACATCACACTACAATCCTGAGGAACAACAGAATGTGAGGATGGAGGTTGAGGGAACAATTCTACATGAGAACCAATAGCCTTGCAAACCAAATCTACATAGCAATCAAGAGTAGGTGGGGTGGGAGGATGTGACAGTTCAACAGATGGGTGTGCGCCTACTCCCACCTTACACTGCGGGGCTAGAGTTGTTTGATGAGAAGAGGACAGATAGTCACTTGTGACAATAATATTGTCCATCTTAGATTTGGAAGTTCTAACACTGAGGTATGATGGGAGGGATTCAAATGATTCTAATACTTGTGGATTTTTAGATATGTGAAGAAGATACTGAAATCTCTCATGAAGAAAGTTCCAATCAATTTCATCCTTTTGGATTTGATATGTGAGATTAAGAAAGCATTTGTGAAATTTCTTAACGGATTTGTTAGGTTATTTTCGTAATTCCAAAATTATTTTATTGAGTGCTCTTTGGTCATAAAGATAGAAAGCATGCATCAACTCTTGGATCAAGTGATCAAGGGGGTGAATAGAGGCATAAGGAAATGTGACACCCCACATCATTTGGTGCCCATGAAGTGTAAACACGAATAATGAGCAAGAAATGTAATCCTCATGGACTTCATGCCTTTCATAGAAGTCTGTGAAGGTAGCTCCGTGTCTAAGCAAGGTTGCTCCACCTTCACCATCATATGTGTTTCATGACAAGTCATTCTAGACATCCTTTGATACTTAAAAATCCTCTCCATAGGAAAGACACGTCGCAGGATAAACTATAGAATAAGCCATGAAAGATGTGTAGAGATTCCAAACAGAATTTGAGGACTCACCTTGTCATTTGGCCCTCTTTCTATTGCCAGAAATGTTGATGGTGTTGGACCCACAAAGATGTTAGGGGATCTCCCCGGTAAGCAACTAGACCTTAGACCATTTGGAGTAGGAGTCTCAACAATGGGTAGTAAACGTATGCCTTGAGTGCAATATTGCACAGAGCATATTTGTTGGAAGCAAGTGTGTGACCTTGTAGCATGTCAAGGGAGATGCATGGGGAGGTTATAACACATGAAGTGGAAAAGGAAGTGTGCCCCTTAGAAGCATGTAATAATATGCAGCCTAAACAAAACACATGAGCTGAAAGACATCACAAGCTCGAAAGCAGAATAGTTGACAATCCAAAGTGATGGGTTAAACTAATAACAAAACTTCAACAAGGTTCACACAATCATATACGAAATAGTTCATACGCAAATCTGTAATTTAAACAACATACATTGCTATAGTAACCAGAATAGTCGAACTACAATAACAACATATGCATGAAGACGTGCTAGATCTATTATATTATATAAAGTGAAAGTTACATCCATACATACAAGCATGACAATTGCTAGCCCCATTAGAGGAATGTTACAGTCAACACCACCTTCTCGTCCAAATAGATGTACTCACTCTAAATTGTGGAGAAGCCAAGGCTCGTCACAATACTCTCCAAGCCCTCTCTAAGTAATACCTAGAAAAAACTTGGCTCCCAAAAGCCTCTTCTATGAGTGATGAGATTTTATTTATAACAAAGTGTGGGGCTACACTTTTCATTCCCCTTTGTGTTTCCTTGACTACCGTCATGACTCTTCAAATTAATTACATAACAATGTACATTACATATGACTATTTTCATTCTACTAATGACACTTAGAATTTCACTTTCCACCATGTTTACAACAATAACACATTTTCCAAATATACCCATGTGGGACAAAAAGAGGCTTCAGTTAGCGAGATAATAAAACCCTAAGACTGAGACGACTGTGGAAAGACCAGCTCATCACCATCCTCTTTGCGATCCTCGGTGATGAACCGATGCCAAGCTTCATATTACGTAATGGTGTTTGCATACTCTTTGATGATGTCTTTCTAGAAATGAACTGTTGTCTCCATCGCTTCCAGGTATACTAGTCTGGAACCTCTGTCCAACTTGTCCTGTAACATGTGAAGCTTAGTCATGAGCACAACCAGACCAACGACATATCTTTGCATGTTCTCCATGTTGATTTGTAAAGATGTACTGGTGGCCATGTGCATAAATTAATCAAAGTACGCGTCGAGCTCAATTTGGACTTGGTTCTTCTCTTTGGCCTCGGGGAGTCTTCTAGTTGACGAGGTTCCTTAGTTTCTCACCATGACATCCAAACTCCTAAAATACCCTCTGTATGAAGCCTCAACATTGGTGATGAGTGGCAAGGGTTCCTCATAGTTTCATATCAAACTCTAAATGCATGCTTTGTCGAACTCTACCTATGCCTTCATCATCTTATGCAAGTGAGTTGGGGTTCCCTTGTACCTCATTTCCCATGTCTGTACATGATAAACAATGGCATGTATTGTTTTGGCTATATTGGTTTACCACTATTGATGACCATATAGATGGACAATTGGCTTGTGCACAATGATAAACCTATCATACAATCTCCACATAACTATCTCAAATGCCGATACTTCAGCAAGTATCACTTTCTTCATCTATGCTCTGGCGGATATTATTGATTTTTCCTCTCTTTTCCTAGTGTTATAGACATTTTTGGGCACTTCAACCCCAATCATAAATGTCCATAAACTAAGGGCTCCTAAGTCCCTAAAAGTGTTGCTTCACTGCCTAAAGGAACAAGGTCAGCTGATTACATCGTCTCCCAGAAGTTCTCCACTGAAAACTACTCATATGGTCAAACCTGGACCATCTGAAAGCTCCATGCAGAGGGTGCAGTGCATACACCTTCCAGTGTACAAGGTGATGCATACTAAATTATTCCTCTATAGGTGTGATGTGGGATGGAGATGGCAGGGACAAAAATGTTGAGGTGGAAGATCATGGATCTTCCAGAAGCTTCCCCTCTAACACTTGCCTCTCTGTTTTCGACCAGGGATGAGTAAGAGATCATCATTCTCCAAGTGGAAGCAGGAACTATCAGAGAGATGACACTAATCAAGATCCCAGAAGATGACTCACCTCTCCGTAATCATCTATATATGGATCCCTCATCACAGAGATCTAGAGACTAGAATTTTGTATCTTATAGAGAAGTGTTGTTGGTTTTCTGGTGTACATTCATAGTGTTGGGTGATCTAAGTTTTGCCTGATGTGAAGAAGGGCTTCCTAGCTAGAGGATGATTCTGGGTTAGAAAAATGGTTGTAATCCTCTTGCCACTTTTCATCTTAATAAAGCTATTCTTGTTTTCTTCCATATTCTTGTGTACTTGTTTATATATTCATTTACATGGTTAACACACATCTGATCTTGTGTTATTTATGAATATAGATATTTGTTTCTTCGATAGTAGTATGTTAATATGATTCCACAAGTTCTTTTTGAAGCTGGGCAGAGAAGAAGAAGCAGCGAAGCTCTATCAAGAAAGAGAGGAAATCAAGCACAAGACTCAGGTTGGTCTTCTTGTTTCTCTTCTTGTCTATTTTCATAAAAGAAAACAATAGTATACTTTACTTGTTTGTTTCTAAGATAGCCACCCATCTTAGTGGGAATAGTAGCATCCGAGTGGACAATATTCCTGGTAACAAAATGGTTGTTCCATTCACTGGTCATCACCATTGGTCCGTCACACCATCCATTTTTGGGGTTAACGCTACCAATCCATTGTCAGTGTCGCCGATATGTTCAAGAGAAGTCATTCAGACAATTCACCTGTGTCTCGTCCACTGCAATACATTCATGTTTCATTCCTTCATGACCGCCACCCTGAACCCTGTATCGTCAGATTGTTTTCACCTCCAAATCATTTGCTTTGTTTCGTGTCGTTGATGTGGGATTTATTAAGGCCCTCCTGCGACAGGTCACTTCTTGTCGACATTAGCTCATTATCCAAGAAGTTGACTTAGGAACAACCTTTTCAGTACTTTGAAGCTTGCATGCCTCAATGGCAAGTTTCTCACTTTCGGCGACAGGTTTACATCAATGGCCTTCGACCGAGAGATTTTTCGTGGTGTTTGATGCCAAGTCCTTTTTCACACCACATAAACTGTATTGTAGTACCTTGAGGGTCATTGTCATTATTGGTGATTCCTCTTGCGTCTGTTAACAACTTACATCATTGGCTGGTAATCAAGTGATGTCTTTCCATGTTCGACTCCAGAACATTTTTCACATGGATCGACTTGTACTCCGAGTGAAGATTGGACGAGTTTGGAAGACCCTAGATCTAGTTTCATCCATCCGGGCTGTGATATATTCAGGAATATAAAAACATCTGATGTACATCATTACTAAACAGATGATCATCCAAATCAAAGGATGATGTGCCCATATCATCAGTCTGTCACACAGATGATTGTTTGTCCTATGTACATGAAAATGAATTTATAAAGCTGAGCATGGGAATGCCCGCCTCAACTAGATCAGGAAAAATTTTTGTCAAAATAATGTAATGTATTGTATCTTATTACAGGTCACCTCCCAGCTCGGAAAAACTTCGGATCCTCATAGTGAAGCATTTCACCCAACATCAAAAAAGATTAACGACCTCATGCTTTAGGGGGCAACTGTTATAGACATTTTTGGGCACTTCAACCCCAATCATAAATTTCCATAACTAAGGGCTCCTAAGTCCCTAAAAGTGTTGCTTCACTACCTAAAGGAACAAGGTAAACTGATTACATCATCTCCTATAAGTTCTCCACTAAAAAATGCTCATAAATGGTCAAAGCTGGACCATACTGAAAGCTCAATGTAGAGGGTGCAATGCATATCACCTTCCTAATGTACATGGTGTGATGCACACTAATTTGCTCCTCTATAGGGTGCAATGGTCAGGAATGGACAAATGGCAGGGACAAAAGTGCGAGGTGGAAGATCATGGAATCTTCCATAAGCTTCCCCTATGACACTTGCCATTCCATTTTTGACCAGGGATGAGTAAGAGATCATCATTCTCCAAGTGGAAGCAGGAACTATCAGAGAGAAGACACTAATCAAGATCCCAAAATATGACTCACCTCTCTGTAATCATCTATATATGGCTCCCTCATCACAGAGATCCAGAGGTTGGAATTTTGTATCTTATAGAGAAGTGCTGTTGGTATTCTGGTGTACATTATCAGTGTTGGGTGATCTAGCTTTGCTTGAGGTAAAGAAGGGCATCTTAGCTGGAGGATGATGCTGGGTTAGAGCACAAGGTTGTAATCTTCTAGCTACTTTTCATCTGAATAAAGTTATTCTTTTTTCCTTCCATATTCTTGTGTACTTGTTTATATATGCACATATATGGTTAATGCACATCTGATCCTGCATTATTTATGAATTTAGATCCTTGTTTCTTGCATAGTAATATGTTGTTGTGATTCCACAGGTCCTTTTGAAGCTGGGCAGACAAAGAAGAAGCGGAAAAACTCTATCAAGAAGGAGAGGAAATCGAGCACAAGACTCATGTTGGCCCTCTTGGTTCTCCTCTCATCTATTTTCATAAAAGGAATCAATAGTAGACTTTGATTGTTTGTTTCTAAGATAGCCACCCATCTTAGTTGGAATAGCAGCATCTGAGTGGACAATATTCCTGTATAACACTTAGTTAGGATCCATTTCATGCAAAAAATTGAAGGATTTTTGGGTAAAACAAGAGAAATAAATTTATCAAATGTGCTCAATGCAAGCCAACCCTTGAGACAATGCGCTACAGAGCAGGTACCCTTATGTTTGGGTGCATTGTAGTGTAGTTTTCGATGTGATAGGATGTTTTGATCCCAAGGCGAAGTATATTTACCCTAGGGACCCCAAAATCCTAAAAAACTTGCCTAAAATTGCAAAATAATGAACTTAAATGGAAGAGAAAAGGTAGATCTCCTACCTAGTCCTGACAGTGCGACAAATAATCCATAGAATCTCTCACAATCAACTAATGAAGTTTGAGGTAAAAACTAGTTCAGAGCACAAAACTGAATGGTAATTATCAAATGGTGAAAATGACTTGATAAATTCTTGTTTTATGGTTATTTCATGTCATTTAATGAATAAACTATAGTTTTTTACCCATTTTTACCAATGAAATAGGTGTGTTTAATCCATTTGGTGTTTCGTTGAAGAAATTTACAGTTGATATAGTGAATTTTACATGCATGATCGTGAATTGTACTTTTGACCATAGAGCATACTTTTATCTCTTTTTTTGAGCTCTATTAAACATCGAAAAAGGAACCCCCTTTAAGCTCTTTTTAGAATCTTGAAATATATAAATATTGTTGAGGACTTGTCTTTTTCAGCTTGTTACTGGATTGGAAACGACATCTACTCAATATAAGTTCGACCATTTTCCGGGCTGAGATAGATTATTTACAAAAAAGGAATACGTTGATCAAACATGGTCAATAGGTTCTCTCTTGTATTATTTTACGCTTTTTCGGACTTGAGAGAAAAATTTACGAAAAATCATTTGTAGAGTTTTTTTTTTGTCCCTTTCCAAACTCTCTAAACATGAAAAGGACTGAGTTCTCATTGTCGTTAAACTCGTTAAAACATCAAATAGCGACAAACTTGTCCATCACGACAAGACCGAGTTTCACCTTTGCTAGACTCGTTAAAACATCACATAGCGATGGATTCACCCAAAGGGGGAATTATACTACAAGCATATGTTATCCTCCTCAAGCTTATTAAAAAATAAAGAGGTACTGGTCAGCAATGACTAGGAAATTGGGAAAAGGGATAAACCACTTTATGGTAGCAAGTCACTCTTAAACATGACACTTTCACTTAATCTCGATGACTATTTGGGTTGGGTTATCTGCTTGATGGTTATCATACCTATGGTCTATCACACCATCCATCACTTTGGTTTTGGGTCAATGGTGCTAATTCATTCAGTGTCGCCGACATGTTCAAGAGAAGTCACTCAGTAAAACTCATCCTTTCCAATACTCATAAACCTTCATTTTCATGACCGCCATTCCTGAACCTTGTGTCAATCACATTCCATCTCCAAAATCATTACATTCATTTTGTGTCATTGATGTGGAATACATCAAGGCCCTCCTGCGACTAGTCACTTATTGTCGACATTAGCACGTTATCCATGAAGTTGACTTAGAAGCACCCTTCCAGTACATTGAGGCTTGCATATATCAATGGTAAGTTTCTCTCTTCTGGTGACAGGTTTACATCACTAGCCTTCGACTGACAGACTTTGCATGGTATTCGACATCAAAACATTTATTCACACCATGCAGAATGTACTGCAATACCTTGAGAATAATTATCATTATCAGTGATCTCTCTCGTGTCCATTAACGACTTACATTATTGGCTTGTAATCAGATGATGTCTTCCCATGTTCAACTTCGGATCACATATTCACATGGTTAGACTTGTACTTGAACGAATGATTGGACAAGATAGAAGACTCTGAATCTAGTTTCATCCATCCAGATTGCGATTTCATGAGAGTACTAAATCATGTGTACGATGGCTTTACACTGATGGTCATCCTATCATGGGTCTATATCTATAGATGACTATCTATGTACATATAATGAAAATTTTATAGGCTAAGTATGGGTATGCCTTCCCTTAGTAGTTCATGAGAAAATTCAAAATATCATGATATTAAGTATTGTAATCGATGCAGGTCACCATCCGCTTCAGTTCCTCTCTGTCACATTGTAAAGCATATCACTCGACATTATGAATTTTGACTTCATGCTTTAGGGGGAAACTGTTACAGGTCTATTTGTGCACATCACTCTCGACATTCAGATCAATATAATTGGGGCTCATCAAACCCTATTTTAGTTGTTACATGCTCTAGACAAGTCAACTCATTGAATGCTTCCTTCTATGGAAGTGTCATGGCCTGAAGCCATCCTGAAATGCCTCCATGGGACACCAGTGCAGCCCAAGCCTTGAGACAGTGCACTACAGAGCAGACAAGCCCACTATGGCCTACATTTTAGTTCACTTAGGCCCTCATTGACTTGCATTGGGCGAGATTGAGTGAAATTTGTATAGGGTTATGGGAATATTCCTTCATTCTAGATGATTCTAGAAGGATCCCATATCTTATCTCCTCCTATGAGCTTGAAATTGGATAGGCTACGGATCCATTAACTTCCTATCCTCTCATCCCTTGCTCCATGGAAACTAACTCCAAGTTTGGAAGGCCATTCAATACCCTCAGTTATGATAAAACCACCTCCATTTCCCATAAATTGAGCACTCATCATTAGTGATCAAGGGGGATAGAATCTAAAGTTTGGAAGGAAATTTTGTTGGTTTGAGAATTGATTTTATGTTAAGCAATGTTATGTTGCTGAAGTAGTGTGCTTTTGATGTGGCGAGGGCTGGACTGAAGCTGGAGGAGTGGCACAGGATTGAACTGTATTGGGTGATACTCTTCCTCCTACATTAATAAAGATCTTATTCCTTTTCTCATATGATTGTTCATATTTGTGATGATCATGTGTTTCAATGTCTTCGATTCCATTGTTTTATTTTAGATATAACATATATTCTTTGATCGTTTCATGTTTCTGTTTCTCTTGATGTAGGTACCTTTTGAGAGGATTCAGTTCAAGTGGGAGTGACGAGAGAGATTCAAAAGAGATCAAGGAAGCGAAAGGCTACAAGTAAGTTCCTACATCTCATCTATATTCTATAAGAAAAGGTTAAACTACTTTCTTTCTATTGTTCTAGGTGTAGTCACCCACCTAGGGAAAATGTGTTTATCCTTAGATGCAAATTCCATATCACTAGCTGTGATTGTAATAGTTTGGGAGGTGCATGTGATGAAAGAAGAACTAGGAGCTGTGATAGTATTTCTTGAGGCAGCACTAGTCGTTTGTGTAGAGGAAATGGAAATAGATGAAGTGAGCAGTAGAGAAAATGTAATGAAAAAGGAATAGATGGAGATTTTGTGAATGAAAGAATGAGGTAATCTCACTAGTAGATGTTTGGGAATCTGATGTAGCAGTTTTTGTTTGGTGGGATTGAAGTGGAAATTCAAATGGTTAAATTCCAAGTTTTGCACTTTGGGACTGAGTCAAAACACCGGTTTCGTAAAAAATAGAAGTTATACTTCCTTCAGAAACTTTGGATGATTCAGGATTTTCTGCTGAAATGGAAACCTCTTCCAATTTATTTACCAAAGTTGTAATTTCTGGTGATTCTGGAGTATAATCCACAAGGATTACCTTAGGAAGTATTCTAGGAGACTTGGGACGTTATTTGTAGAACTCCTGATCTAGAAGTAGGAGATTCTGGAGGGGATATGGAAGTTGTAGGAGATTTGGAGGGGAAATGACTCTTGGAATGGCCTTTTGTTTTTGGATTGGACTTAATTTCCATTCATAGTCTGTAAGCCCTCCTTCTAGTGCCAAAAGTGTTGAGGCCTTGAAAATCACTACATCATCACGAGGGAAAACCACCCGGTCCGAACCTTAAGACAACTCGTTTTCCATTTAGGTAGTGGCCCCAACTAGATATAATGGGACCAATTTCCCAATGAAATGTGATTGAATAAATGTGTAATGCTTATAGTGGAGTGAAATAGATGAATTTGTAGCAATGAATCAAATGGAAAACATATGCATTAGTCTACTTTATAACCCGGGATTATTTAACGTTATATAGATGTGATCTATAATGATTTTCCTTAGTAAATGACAACATAGATTGCTCAAACACCAAAGGAAATGAAAATATTTCAAGATGATTATTTTGATTAAACAGTTAATCAAAATAATGTGTTTAAATCATATCGCATTTAGAATATCAAAGAAAATTGCTTAACGTCTATTTAAAAATATCAATGGCAGCATGATCAAAAATGAATACATGTAACAATGTTCTCTAAATGCCATGTAATAAGCAATCCAAAAAGATAAATTCACTATTTATTTATGAACAAAACAGAGGTACAAAGATATAAATACTAGATGCACGTTGCTTAGCTCATGAAAGAAACAGAAGCAATTTAGTCCTTCTCACAAAGATGATTTCAGGATTACAAAAATGCAACTTCTCAAAATTCTTTATGAAAATTCCTAAAACAATGCTCGAGTCGTTCTATTGAGAAAAGTATGAAAGTAAAATAGTGCGAGCTTTTGTAAACCTTTGTTCATAAAATTCAAGACCTTAATTTCATACAACAAGCAAGCTTAAATAGTAGAAAAACAATTGAATGTATTGTGTAGAGCGTTGAGGGCATTTAAACATATCCCTTCAGTAACGCCTAAAGGAAAACATCATTTTGGTAGGAATTTCTAGATGTGATTTGTTGTCTTCATCGACTTTGTTTGTTCCATCAGATTATCTAGATTTTTTTCTGTTTGTTTAAACTAAACTTCCACTTATCAACACAGTTATCCTCTTCTATTATGAACCTGAAAACGGAAAACATGAATCGATAAGCTAAAAATAAATAAGACTGATAAGCGAGTTTCATTTGAAGCAAATCACATTTTGCAGGAAATCAGGATAAAAATGTAGAGTGTAATAAATCCCAAACATAGACATGATGAAGAAGAATGCAGAGTGAGGTCTACGATAAGAGAGTCGGACTTTACGGTCTTATTGCAGATCAAAAAACAAACATTGATGAAAAGGGGAGGCTTAGATTTTTTTTTAGAGGGGGTTCGAAGTAGTAAGTAGTTTGTAAACAGGGGAGTCTGAAAGAACAAAAGAGTGACACGTAGATATAGGGCTAGATGAAAAAAACACTTTTCTGACCCCACCCTTTGAGAAACTTAAAATTGAGCGCGTGGAGGTCTAAAATATTCTCTTCCGTTGAATCGGGTTGATTATATTTGAGCCATTTATTTTTATAAGACAAGTTGGGCTTTTCGTATTATCGCAATCCGTGTTCAGAGCGGAGGAAAAGGAACGGGAAGGACTATGAAAGTTGCGAAGGACCCGGATGTGAAATTTTATAGATAACTTTTAAGATATGTTTTAGGTCTGATCCTTATATTGAAATTCGAATTGCAGTGGCAAATCGACTAAGTTGAAGTATTGTTATAAATTGTGTTCCTTTAAAACTTGTGATTGCAAAGTCCTGGGGTGATGTGGCAGTGCCGTCACGAATGATGTCATGATGACTTGATGATGTGAAATGGCAGATGATGTGGAGTATGACACCCCATATGACATCAATCATATCGAAATCGCAATTGGTGGTGTGGAGAGTGGTTTGGTCTTAAGGCTTTGAATCTTGCGATGTCGTAGATGCAAGATTTTTATTCAATGGATTTAAATATATGGTCAGGTCTAGTTTTAATATCACAATCAGTAAAGGGCAGAGTGCTTGGCGTTTGGAATTTGTGATAGGTTGCGAATTTAGGATTTTGTGGACTAACATTAACTTTCCCATTCGGTATGAGCTATCGCTATCACATAAGAGATAGGTCACGGAACTTCGGAAATGGTTTATGCGATCTTCACAGATGCGATATTTTATAAAGTAAAGTTCACGACCCTGTCAGGTCCAGTCTTATCAAATCGTAATTGGTGTTAGCGGAGAATCTTTGCCTTATGGAACTTTTTATTATATCGATGTGCGATGCGAGATACGGTGGAGTTATAAAGTTTTTAACCTTTGGGGAATTTGAAAACTCCAATTCATCTTAAATAAGCCATTATTATTTAATACTTTAGGTTTTTGAAGCCTAAGTATAGTTTTGGTCTCGAGGGCTCTTTTAAAATTTGGTTTTTGGATAATCAAGGTTTAATAATTGGGTTTTAATTAAAAATATTAAGTATTAAACTTTGGTTATGGGATTTTATTAACAATTTTTATGTTGGTTTTCTATTTTTTAATTTTTTTTGTTTTTTTTTTTAAGAAATGAAATCAAATCCTTTTCTAAAATTAAAGGGTCCCTATTTTAATATAATAAATTTCATACAAAATTTATAGCTGTTTAATAGTACAACAGGTTCCTATAAGTTTATGTGGATTACTGGATAGTCTATAGTCTGCTAAAGAAACACTCCAATCTTCTTAGAATCATGTTTGATCGATGTAGATAGCTGAAGATATCATTAAATTTGAAAAATTGCATATTTGCAGTCCCTTTTGGCATGCTCTTAGGCCACATAGTGTGCAAAGAAGGAGTGTGTGTAGACCCTTCTAAGGTTGCAAAAATCGTGAATATGGACCCACCCATAAGTGTAAAACAACTTAGATCCACCTTGGGCCATATGGAGAAGCTATTAAGAAAGGCTAAATGATTCATGTGGTTGGAAGAATGTGATGTTGCACTCGATCTACTGAAAGAGAAACTAGCAAGTGTGTCGATCCTGGTCTACCCAGACTAGAACAAACAATTCCATGTCCACATTGATGTATTAGGCATTGCTATTAGGGTTGTTCTAGCTCAGCCAGGGGAAAGCAATCTCCACCACCCAATTTATTTTGCCAGCAAAAAGTTGTCTACAGTAGAAAATAATTATACTACAACTAAGTGGGAGACACTCACGATGGTATATTCACTTCAAAAATTCAGACACTGCTTGCTACGAGGCTCGTTCAAGTTCTTCACTAACCATTCCGCTTTGAAGTATTTAGTGAACAAGCGTATACTTGAAGGGAGAATTTACAGATGGCTTTTGTTACTCCATGAATTCACATTTGAAGTAATTGTTAAGCATGTTCAATTGAATGTGGGACCTAATCATATCTCAGGGTTGGGATAAGGCGAAAGTGGAGGATCCCTTGATGATCAACTATCATATTTCAATCTATTCCAGATTGAAGAAGTGCCATATACTTCGAGGAGAATGTAGCCTTCTTAGCTATAGGTAAATGTCTACAAGAATACACAACAACACAACAGAGACATATGGTCGTCTAAGCTACCAATTGTCAATTGATTGTAGTGAAACTGTATAAATTGGGCCTTGATCAGGTGTTGTACAAATGTGCCCTCAACCACAAGAGACACGATGTATTATGGGAGTTTCATTTAGGAGTTGCAGGTGGACATGTTGGAGGAAAGGATACCACAAGGAAAGTATTGCAGGTAGGACTATGGTGGCCAATGGTTTTCAAATATGTGAAAGAATATGCCAGAGGTTGTGATGTTTCCCAAAGGATTGGGAGACTATCACGCCATGATGAAATACCATTGGAACTAGTATGTGCACTGGATTAACTTTATAGGAACTATCAATCCATTAGCACGTCACTCTCATGATAGATATATCATCACCACAACAAAGCACCTTACCAGATGGGCAGAGGTAGCACTTGTTAAGGACTGTATTGTGGATACCACTGCAAGATTCATATTTGAGAGCATCATATCTAGATTTGGGTGCCCCAAAATTCTCACTAGTGATCATGGCACCCACTTCATAAATGAAACAATTTCCTCCTTACTTCAGAACTTCATGATACAACACCATAGGAGAAAATCATATCAACCTTAGGAAAATGGTACAGTGGAGGCCTTCAATAAAATATTGGATAAGGGTTTGACCAAGATATTCTCAGCCAACCATGATGATTGGGATGAGAGAGTTCCAGGTACTCTATGGGCATACCGCTAAACTGTTAAGAATTTACACAAGCATACACCTTTCAAGCTTGTGTATGGATGAGAGGTTGTGGTACCAACCAAATTTTCTATTCCTTTCCTTTCCATAGCTCAGGTTACTCATATGACAGAGGAGGAACCAATTCAAAAAAGGCTAGATGAACCTTCGGAGGTTGATGAGGTTAGGTTTATGGTTGATTTCGATCAAATAGTCAAAAATAAAAGGCATAAGGCATGGTATGGCGGACACATAAGGAATGGTATGCCAGACACATTAACAAAAAATCATTCACAATAGGAGGACATGTTCTGCTATATGATAGAAACTTCTTGAAGTTTTCAAGAAATCTATAGATTCATTGCTTAGGTTCGTTTGTTATTATGGAATTAAAGGAGCCAGGGCTTGTTAAGCTAGCGCAATTGATCAATGTATTTCTACCAGGATGGGTGAATGGTGCATGCCTAAAACCCTTCCACAAATTAAACAATTTTATTCAGAATTGATTGGATCTCCGAAAGGAAACCATATGTAGGAGTAGGTAGGATTCATTTAGTTGGTTAGTCACTAGTAGTGTTAGGGTTTCTTTGGTTAGTCAGTTATTTACATTTCAATTAGTTCAAAATAAATATTCCGCCAGGTCTCTTCCAGTTTCAGTTGCTCTACCACCCCACCACAACTGATCGTGGTTGGGGGGAGTCACATGTGTTAAGTGTCATTTCCGTAATAATTAAATAACAATTTCTAGTGTCAGCTTAAATTTCCATTAAATATTTCCCATTATATAAATAATCAAATCCTAAGAATCTTCTATCACAATAACATAATTACCCATCAACTCCACCTCTCCTTTTTCAGCTTTTCATCATCCAAGTCAAGTCCATCTCAGCCGACAATAGAATTAACATGATTGAGTATGCATAAGGAAAGTTACCGTAGTAATCACTTAGGAGGTATCATCATAAATGTAATGTAAATATTTTCTACTTAATCTGCATGGCGATGCTGAATTCTTCAGATTCTGAAGCAAAGGTGGTAGAGTCGCTTAGCTTGTAGTTTGTTTCTAAGTTCTGTCATTCCAAGATCAGATCCTAGCCCCCTGTATTTTGTGTCTACCAGCGGTGCTTCAAGATGATGAAGACTATTGTATTTGTTCCAGAGCTTGAATTGGATGAGAGAATTGTAAAGACATAGCCAATTTATAAGAAATACGAGAAAGTTGTATTGGTTGACAATGATCTCTCAAACTATTTCCAGTTTCTAGCATTGAAACGTGAAGTCTAAAATGAACCAGTAACGGATGATGGAAGCATATCAATCAAAGTCAAAATTGATTTTCGAGGAATCCAATGGTCCACATTACTTAATTTGAGAAGTATTCCTATGTTTGGGACAATAATAGTTGCAATGCATTGCATAAAGTTAATGGTCAACAGAATGCATGGAGGATCACTTTGACTTGATAAAGAATATCCAATTCATGCAATGGACATTCAAAGGCTCATAGGTTTATTAGCGGTTGGAAACGTGGTATCAAATGCACTCCAGACAAGTTCCAAGTGATCAAAGAAGATAGGAAGCGATGATTGTTATCACAAGTATGATACATAGAGAGGAGGAAAGGGAGCACACATAGAGTCGATCAACACCTCGAACATCAAGTTCACATGCTACATTATTGTAGGGAATATAATGTGTCATTTTTCCAAGAATGAGTGCAAACTTGATACAATTTTGGTTGCGGAGCACTGTGTAGAAGGTGCCCAACTAAATTAGTGTGCCTTCCTTCTCCATGAATTGTTCAAAGCTTGTGAATATGTCTACAAGAGAGCGACTCATTTCATTTATGGATACCTTGTTGATCTGGCGATGTGGAAATCATGCCCACAAGAGTGTCGGGAATTAGCTCCCATTAGAGAAGACCAACCTCTTGCCCTGAAGTACACACCCTGGCAAGGAAAATTTTAA